>APFE031428962.1:0-15656 GCA_000404065.3 Pinus taeda | reverse complement strand
AGAAGCTGGAAAATGAGAAGAAGGTTGTATCCTTCTGTAGGTGGTTGCCTGTGTACTAGTTTGAGTATGCACCAGTAGAAGATTTCAAAAAAATTATTATTTATATTAAAAGAAGACAGAGACAACAACAGGTGGTTTTTCTCCCACATTGGGTTTCCACCTTAAATCTTTCTATTCATGTGTGTTGCTTATGTATGATGGTTTACTCTATTATTACTACACATGGTTACTGTTTAATGTTTAATAAAGTATTGATGCACTGATTAAAAATCAACATATGATGAATTAAATGAATCATGAGTTCATTGGATATACATTGTTGCCTTAAGAACAGTTGCATGCACATGTGAGTTATCTTCACTGAAGTAGAGCATATAAATATGATTAGAGAAATGAAAAATTTATTGATTTGTAAATACTGATTCATCCCCCCTCTCAATATTATTCCTAACAATTGGTATCAGAGCAGGTTCTTTGGCAGAATCTTGAGCGCTTGAAGGGGATCTGTAGTAACAATGGGAAAGAAGCAAAAGAAGAAAACATCTCAAAAGAATAATGCATCTCAAAGGAATAGTGACAATGGGAGAGATGATTGGCTATTATGTGGAAGCAACTCTTCAAATTCAGAATCACCTCAGAATGAAGATGAACAAGAAAAAGAATTATCAGGTACGAATTTGTTGACCTCTAATGATACATTTCTCTGTTCATTTAAAGATAATGAAAGTGATAGCGAAACAACTGAATTTTCTCTTATGGGTGAAAGAGAAATAAACCAAATAGAGACAGAATTTAGAAATCTCATAGGCATAATTAGAGATCAAAAAGATCTAATTGATAAAAGGGAATGTGTCTACAAATTAGAAGTTACTAGGTTAAAATCTCAATTGGAGGAAGAAAACAAAATAAAGAAGCAATACAAAGAAGAGGAAGATCAAAGTCAAAGGCTACAGGATGAAGTGACATCATTAAGAAATGAAGTGAATGAAAAGGACACAACAACCAAGGAAGTTATAGAAAGAACCAGTTACTTTGAAGCTCTTGAAGTTGTGGTCATTTGTCTAAAATAAGATCTCAAAAATTCAAATAAGCAGAATGAAGAACTACTCCAAGCATTTGAACAAAAATAAAATGAAGTTCTCGAATTAAGGCAAAAGCTAGAAGAAGGAAGAAAATTTAAAGAAATCATGAAGAAGCAGTATCTTGAAAAGGAAGAGCAATATTATGTTGAGGTAAATATCCTAAATGGTAAATTAGAAGAAAAGGATAAACTTTTACGATTTCAAGACAGTACTAAGATTTTGGATGATATTCTTAGTAGTTAAAGGTCTCCTTCCATCAAATCTGGTCTTGGCTTTCACAAAACTGTTAAAGGTGAATCTAGCTCACAAATGGGAGCAAGAATCTTAAATTCTCAACAAGGAGATAAGAGGTCAACCCCATCAACAACCAATGAAAGAAGTCTTCAAAGAAAATCATTTACTCCTAACCATGGAAGTGTTAATCGATTCTTTCCTCTAATGAATAATGTTGAATGCTTTATATGTCCTAATTTTGGACATGTTGCAGCAAGATGCAGAAGTGGAATGGTTCAAGCTAATAATCGTCACACAGAAAGATCATCAGCTGAGATCATCAGCTGCCAGGTACTTTAAGGGATATTGTTTTTCTTGCAATATGTTTGGTCACAAAGCAATTAACTGCTATAGAGGGAATATAAAACATATAATATGTTATGCTTGTAACAAGTTTGGGCATATAGCAAAGGAATGCAAGAGCAAATTTTGGTCAACATACCAAAAGGAGCAAACATCATCACACTCCAAGGTATGGAAGAAGAAGGAAGTACAACCAGAAATATGTGGCATAGCTCAGTATACAGATAGAAAAGACCCAGGAGGAACTAAAAGTATGAAATTTCAGTGTTCAAATTCTCATATGCAATTATCATGAATGCAAGCCACGCATATATGCGAGTTCGAAGCTGCACAATCACGTATATGTTGGTTTGATGAAGAAGCAGTGGTATAGAATCAGAAAAATAATCTGATATTGTTCAAACAATTATCAATTATCATTTTTTGTCTTGATGATTGATGATTACCGTCCGTGGATTTTATTTAGAAGTACTTTTGGCCCTCATAACTTGTTGATGACTTGATATATAACTAGATGATGATGATGCGTTGGTGATCCTTACTAATATATGAAATGATCAGATATGACAGTGAATAGGTGACACAGGTTCAGGGGGAGAATATTCTATGCTTCTAATAATTCATTGTTGGCATTATGTTTAGAAGTATTTGGTACATAACGATTCTTATCAATGGTGACGATGATTATGTTGTTGAAGTGTTTAAATGATACATCATGGTATGCTGCAGTCATAAGTTTCCTATGATAAAATATTAGATGATACTTATATTGCTTGAGCCACATAGTTATTATTCAGATCAGATTTATGGATGATTGTGGATGACTCTTTTTTATGGTGCATATATGGTATGTTCCTTACATGATGATCTTCATAAGGACAAGGAGAAGAACAAAGCTTGAGTACACAACTTCATTATTTGATAAGTGTCATTTCTTTTATGTTGTTGTCATCATGTCTTCAAAGATGCATAAACTTCATATGGTGCAGCTATGGATGAGGATTCCTATAGTTCTTGGCTCTCACATGGTTGAGGACTCTTGTTGTTGATGGTATCAAGAAATCTTGACAAACGACTATGAGCTCATGGTTTTCTAGATACATATTTATATTTCTTTGATGGATACACATTATGCTGGATACATGGATGCTTACTTAAGTTGCATATTGATAAATATTGTTGGTTGGCCAAGAGAATGGTGTTGTTATAGGTTCAATGAAGACATATCTATTTGGAGACATGGGTTACTTAGTCACATAATGATGATGACTTCTTACTTTATGATGATAGGTTTGATAATCACATATGCTAATTATCATGGTTGATTCTTATTAGATATGGGATGTTTCCTAGCAATGATACATGGTTGATATATTGAGGGTTCTTGTGGAAGAATCATGCAGTTCTTGATAATGATGTTATGATCATAGATGATGACTATGGTGTTTTCACATACATATGACATGATGTAAATGATTTTGTGTTACTGCTTGGAGATATGACATATGCTTAGGCTCTTTCTACTAAGGAAACGAAGCAAGATGATCTTGATGAGGTCAAGAGGATGAGATAATATATATATGCAGCATACTTTGTCATAGGTTGATCATATTTACATTGTCATATATTGGGAACTGATGATGGACATATACAGGTTGTTGGTCTGGATGTTGCTAACATATGCTTATGGTGTAGATCATATATGGTGTATGATAGTTGTTGATGACTATCATGGTCTTGTTTAGATCTTTGGCCTTTGTTATAAATGTCATGTATATCATTCGATGTAAAGGTCATACCAAGGCCCATGATGTAATAATATGTCTCTATCTATTGCAGTCTTTAAATGAGTCCTTTTTAGTCACATGATGGTATTTGTACCCCCACTATGCATGGGAAGGATGATGTAATAATTTCTATATTTCAGTCATGTATAAATAATTGGTATATCCCCACTTGGTTGGGTAGATAAGTCAAACTTGGTATATCCCCACTTGGTTGGGTAGATAAGTCAAACTTGGTATATCCCCACTTGGTTGGGATATTGATGTATGTATGATTCATTGGTGATAGGAAGGTCATACTCACATAGTTGAGTTATAGAGTCATATTATTCCTTTGGAAAATATTTTTGCAGACTCTACATGTGCTCAGGGGGATAATGGACGGTTTAGTGCATCCCATCATGTACAAAAGGGGATTTTAATCATAGAATTCAGCATGTGTCTAGGGGGAGCATGATCAATGTACATATTCAGTTGTTAAGATATGGAAGTCTTCATTTTGGTCATTTCTTTGCCCTTGATCTCAAAAGGAGAGAATATCTTGGTCCACCCTTTTCCCTTGATGTCAAAGGGGGAGAGTACCTTGGTGTTGCTTGATACATCTAACAAGTTCTACAACTTGAAGTAATAAACACTGATATGGTTTCCATCAAGTCCAAAGGGGGAGTTTGTTGGAATTATGATGCATGTCTTGTACTTGATGGCAACCCACTTGTATCAGAATAACTCACTTGTATATGGTAACTAGATGAATCTACAGGAGAGATATTAGATGTGAAAAAATGCATGGGAGTTGTGTTTACAGATGTGACAAAATGCAGGGTGGTTCAAAGGAATCATATTCAAAGGGAACAAAATAATGGTACAAAAGAATAGGATGAAGGAACAAAGGACTACAGGTTAGAATCAAAAAATTGAAGAAAGAGAATGGCTTAAGAAGTATACGTAGGTTCACCTTCTCCAAGTAGCATATACACGCTGGCTCACGGAATAGAAGAAGCATATATGTATTCATGCACTTTCATAGAAGGAAAAGCGTGTATGGGATGAAAAATCAAGGTTTTGGTCCAAGGTATTGGTCCAAGGTTTTTGTTCCGAGGCTTTGGTCCAAGGTATTGGTCGGAGATTTTGGTCTAAGGTATTGGTCCAAGGTTTTTGGTCCGAGGTTTTGGTCTGAGGTTTTCGTCCGAGGTATTGGTCTGAGGTTTTGGTTTGAGGTTCTCGGTTAGAGGTATTACTCTGAAGCTTTGGTTCGAGGTATTGACAAAGGATCTAAGTATATAAGGAGGATAGGATAAAAGGGCTAAGAGCACAAGTAATGAATATCTTATGAAGTGCTAGATCAAAAGAAAATATGCATGTTATGGGTTTTTGATGCTTTGCTTGATCTAGACTAAGTATGCACCTGAGTGTTTGATGATGGATGAGATCTAATGATGGATCAGGATCATAATGACTTATCATTATGTGATCTGATAATGGATGGGTTAGATCTGATTTCTAACACATGTTTTATCCTTTATATGTGATGATCTGGGTATGTCTGAAGTCAGGAATTGTAGCGAAATTATAAGTAAGTATTTGCATATCTATACATTGGTTCACTTTGATGAAGGTGCGTATACATGCTGGTTCGTCTCTTTCAAGTAGCGTAAGCAAAACAAAAGATTGATGTTCAAGGATGACTGATCTATCAAATCAGTGCTACTATTTTGTTGTTGTTTTACTGTTGTTTGACAATGATGTCTTCTTAGTTCTAAAATTAGAACTAAATGTATAAGGAAATTGAGTTTGATTAATTGACTGGTTGAGTAAGAAGGGTGATCATTGCTGCTATATGTTTAGAACTCTGTAAATTGGCAATAGATCTTCATAATAACATTGATTGGTACAGTTTGTGGTTCAGATGTTTTATGATTCAATATATTTAGAGGTATACGCAGGTTGGGCTAAAGTAAGTAGCATATACATGCGGGTTAGCTTCATTGAAGAAGCGTATACATTCTAACACATGACTTTTGAAGTTACAGTTGGTTCTGGTTGTTGGTGCAGTGTTCTAGGTTCAAATCTGTGCACTGGCTATAATGATATGTTTGTTCCAATTGGTTAGTTGAATTTTATTAAGTTTGAACGAATGATTTATTCAGTTGTGATTGTTTGATTCAGTATGTCAGAGTTTTTAGTGATTGATTGCTTCAGTTATGGTTGATTGAGAGATTGATGATCGGGTTTCAGTTATATGAGATATTGATGATTGAGTTTCAGTGATTGGTTGATGCAGATGTATTTGATGGATGTATTGAAGTGGTGATTGATTTTGAGCTTTAATGTTACTAATTGGTCTAGTGTGAAAAATTGATGAAACGTGGCTTACATATTGTGTTGTTATATACTAGGAGTATCCAGTCTGAAAATTCATGAAACACGGTCCCTGCAGGATGTTGAGGGTTGGAGCCTTCAGTGAGGAAGTCAAAGCTTCATACCAGTAGTGGTTGGTCATTTGATCAGGGGGTTGGAGCCCCCTTCGAATAGTAGCTGGATAACGAGTGAAGGCTGTAGGCTTCTGTAGGTCGGTGCCTATGTACTAGTAAGCATGTCGACTAGTACAAGAGCTAGGGGGTTGTAGCTCCCTTCTAGTAGAAAATGAAGAACGAGAATAAGGTTTTAGCCTTGTGCAGGTCAGTGCCTGTATACTGGTATGAGTCTACACCAATACAAAATTGTAAACATATTATTCTTTATATTAAAAGAAAATAGAGACAACAGTGGCAGGTGGTTTTTCTCCCGCATTGGTTTTCCACCTTAAATCTTGGTGTTCATGTGTGTTGCTTATGTGTGATGGTTTACTCTAATATTACTATACATGGTTACTATTTAATGTTTAATAAAGTACTAATGCACTGATTAAAGATCAAAGTATGATGAATTAACTGAATCATAAGTTCACTGGATATACGTTGGTTTCCTTAAGAATAGTTCCATGCACATGCGAGTTCCCTTCACTAAAGTAGTGTATATAAATATGATTAGAGAAATGAAAAATTTATTGATATGTAAATACTGATTGACCCTCCCTCTCAGTATTATTCCCAACATAACAAAGTTTGAATACTTGAAGACCACATTAATATGGATCGACAGAAGCAGGAGAAAGGAAAAGAATAAAGATTCATGCAAGTAAAGAGTTGAAGATAACAAAATCTTCAATTCCAAAATTATCAGTCCAAATTTTTTTATAAGCAGAGTTGAATTTGCAAGGTGAATGTGTGTGCAAGAGGAAAATTCTAGAATTGTGTTGGTGAGATGGATTGATGTTGTTGTTGGATGATGTTGGATTGTTCAATAATAAGAGATTACTAATGTCTTTGTATGGTGGTTTTGGTGAGTGATTGAAAGCTCAAATTTATTTATTTATATATGGAATTGGCCTTCATGATTTGAATATTAAAATTGAATGAAAGAAGAGTTATTGAGGCCATGCAAGTTGTAGCTTGTAGATCAGTGGTTGTAGAGCCTTCCTATCGTTGTTGGTAAATGTTTAGGGGTTGAAGTTACTTTCATTATAAGTTGATAAACTTAGAGGTTGTAGCTTCTTTCAGTTGTATCTGATAAATTAGGAAGTAGTTGCTTCCTATTTGTTGTAGCCAAAAAAAAAATTAACTGCAAGTTTTAGCTTCCCTTATGAAGAAATTGAAAGAAATATTTGAATAATTTGTGTGTTCTCATTGTGATACTTATATTATTTCTTTCAATACCCATGTGAATTAATTTTTGGAAAGTTTATTGGTGTCCTAGTATCATTGGAAGTGAAAGAAAGTATTAAAATTCCTATAATACTGTTTCACCACCCCCCTCTCAGTATTGTCCTGGTTTCTAAAAATTGGTATCAAAGAAAACTAGGTTACTTCAGATCTGTTTAACAACTGGGAAAATGATCAAGGACCATGGTAAACTAGGAAAGAGGATTCACCAGTAGAGCACCTATGTTTAATGGAACAAACTATGTGTTTTGGAAAGTGAGGATGAACAACTATATTCAATCACTTGGAGATGATGTATGTGATGTTGTGGAAGATGAATATTAAAATCTTCTAGGAGTGATTACTAAATATTAGAACATGGAGTTCACATGCAATGCAAATACCATCAATGCGCTACTTGCTAGCCTACCTGAATCAGAACATGTCAAGGTTATGGGTTGCTCAATAAAAAATCCTATTTGGGACAAGATGAATAGTTGATATGAAGGAAATAGCAAGGTAAAGAAAGCTAAAATTTAAGGTCTTAGAATGAAATTTGAGTCTTCAAAGATGAATGATGATGAAAACATTACAAATTACTTCTTTAGAGTTAATGACATTTTGAACACTATGTGAGGTCTTGATGAGAAACTAGAAGAGCTTATGGTAGTTCAAAATGTGTTGAGATGTCTCTCTAAGAGATTTAATCCTAAGGTATTAGCCATTAAGGAAATGCAAAAATTGATGACTCTCACTTTAGACCAACTACTTAGTACAATCACTGCTTATGAGATGGGAATTTATAATGGCAAGTCTACACCAAAGGAGTCATCCTTCAAATCAAATAAAAATCCCAAGGAAAAGCATGATGATTCCTATTATGAACCAAATGAAGAAGAAAACATTTTTTTGAGGAATCTCAAGAGAGGCTTAGGCAAGTACATAGATAAGTTACCTTTCAAGTGCTTTAATTGTGGTAATGTTGGTCACTATGCTTCCAAGTGTCGTAAAAATAGAAAAAAGGAATATGATCCTAGAGATAAGTTTAAGAAAATGAAAAAGGAAAGGAAGAATGCTATAAATCAGAGCTTCTACATCCAAGATGCCAACCCATATGAAAGGGAAGGTAGCCAATCCTCTAATGAGGACAAAGTTGATGAGAATCCAAAATAATTAATGTTCATGGATATATTTAATCTAGAAGTTGAGGCTATTAATTCTGATGGAGTAGAGATCGAGGTATATTTAGAAGGAGAGTTGGTCAGTGAACTTGAAGAAATTGAACGGTCGTGAAAGAAAAATAAAATCCATAAAGAGTTAATTATCGAGGAAAAATTTGAAGTTGTTGAACTTCTACTACTGGAAATTGAAGAAGGTAAGAAGATATAAGAGAGTTTAAACCAACAACTCAATGAGAAGAATAAATTTTGTGAGAGGATTGAAAATGAAGTTGTTTTGTTGAGAAAAGAGTTGGAAAAGGAAAAGAATTAGTCGAGCATTAATCAGAAGTTTGGAAAGTGGATTGATAATTTGAATGAGCTTTTGGAATCATAGAGAGTCTCCACAAATTGAGTTGGTCTTGGATTTGAGGTTGAATCTAGCTCAACATTATAATTAAGGGAAAAGAAACTAATTTCTTTTGTGCAATCATACATAAATGGTGACATAGTAGTAGCCCATAATAAGTGAATACGATATAAAAAATACAAAAAGAGTGTGCATCCCAATAGCCATAAAAAAAATGCAATATGAAGAGAAATATTTCTCACCAAAAGTGCAGTGATAGAGAGGCAAATCAAAATGCAGAAACAACATCCCAGAAAAGAATTATAAATTAATATTCTCCTCGGTATGATAACATATTTCCAGGATTTTTTTTTATGTGAACTAATTATGGACATAAGGAAGCGAGTTGTTGGGTGAAATTATCATATAGGCAACTCAGATTAAGAAGAATAAACTATCGGCCAATCAAATAGAGACAAGCAGACCTAGGTATAATAATCCATACACTACTTTGAATAAATTGATTCAATGATTGAACTATAGGGTTTTGGGCATAAAGCAGTTGATTTTAACATTAACGTAAGAGGCCTGAACTAGTTATTGAGAAAATAAGCCAAGAGCCCAAGATATGCAAAGAAAAGGAGAATTCAAAGCAATGCAACATTGTTCTGTATGCTCAGAATGAAGGTAGTTATTGGTATGTTGACTATGGTTGTTCCAAGCATATGTCAAGAGATAAAAGTAATTTTTTGACATATAAACCAATTGAGAAGGTAACATGACCTTTTGTAAATAATGCACCTAGTAATATTGTTGGAAAAGGAATTATCAGTCTATCAAATGGAAGAGGTAAAGCCAATAATGTCTTATTTTCTACTGGGATGAAGCATAACATACTCAGTGTGTCTCAGATGTGTGACCAACTCTATGATGTTATTTCAAGGCTAAGAATTGTCGAATCGAGTCTGTAGGCACTAGAGAAGTTGTAGTTGAAGATGTGAGAACAAATAGCAATGTATATGTCCTGAAAGAGAAAACATAGAGGTGTTGCTTGTAAAATATTTATGAGAGTGGGTTGTGGTATAGGAGACTTGGACATATGAATTTTTATCAGATAATCATATTGGACAAGAAGAATGTTGTCAAAGATCTGTGAAAACTTTCAAATATTGAGAATACTAAGTACAAGTCTTCTTAGTTGGGTAAGAAAGCTCGAGTACCATTCAAGTCCAAGGGGAGTTCATCATCCCAACCATTAAATCTAGTTCATATGGACTTATGTGGACCTTCAATAGGTAAACTGTATTTCATGCATATCATTGATGATTTTAGAATAATGATGTGGGTTGCATTCCTTAGAGAAAATTCAAAATATTTTGAGAATTTAAAAGGCTTTAAAGCCATGGCTGAAAATGAAACTCACTATAAAATAAAGAGCATAATGTCTAATAATGGAGGTGATTTTACTTCAAAATTTTTTTATGGCTTTTGCACGAAACATGACATCAAAAGGTAGCTCACCATAGAAGACACTCCATAACATAATGGTGTAGCAGAAAGAGCCAATAGATCAGTTCAGTAGTTAGCCAAAACCATGATGGGAAAAAGAAATGTTCAACAAATATTTTTGCTAAGGCCATTCACGCAGAAATAGTGATGCTCAACAAAGCACACTTCATACCAAATAATGATAAGACTCCCTATGATCTTTGGCATGGAAAATTTGCAATGATCAAGCATTTCAATTTTTTTCAAAGCAAGTGTTATATCAATAAGAATAATGAAAATCTTGGTAAGTTTCATGCATGACCTAGTTAAGGTATTTTTCTTGGATATTCTCATAATAGAAATTGTTGTATATCCTACAAGAATGCAAATAATATTGTTGATTGTATTCATGTCAAATTGGATGAGTATATTGAATCTAAAGTCAATCCTCTAGTAAATAATAGTTCCGATAATATAGTCAACAATGATTAGAAGAATGATGATTCACCTTTAGATGAAGACAGTGAAGAGACTAATAGTCCTCAAGTCAAATATCCTTGAAGGTATGTCCAAGAAAACCATCCAAATAATTAAATTGTTGATGATTTAAACACAAGTGTAGAGACAATAAGGGTGTTTCTAAATTCCCCTACATGAGTACACATATCTCTATTATCTACGAAAGAACCAAAGGATGTTTAGCATGCGAGTCAGGATAACAATTGGATAAAATCTATGCATGAAGAACTAGACCAAATACAAAAAAATAAGATTTGGGAGCTTGTTCCTAGACTAAAAAATAAGAATGGAAATGGCACAAAGTGGCTTTTCAAGAACAAACTGAATGAGCATTGAGAAGTGGTAATAAACAAGGAAATATTAGTGTGCAAAGGCTATGCACAAATCGAAAGTATAGACTTTGATGAAACTATTTCTCCTATTGCTCAATTAGAGGCAATTAGAATGTTTTTGTCATTTTCCTATACAACAAATTCAAGATATATCATATGGATGTCAAATCTACTTTTTTAAATGGAGATTTGGAAGAAAAATTGTCCATAAAGCAACCATATGGTTTTGAGTTGTCAGAACAACTAGATTATGTTTAAAAGATATGGAAGGCTTTGTATGGTCTCGAGGAAGCCCCATGGGCTTGGTGTTCCAAGTTGGAAAATTACCTACTAAAATGTGGTTTCAAAAGAGGTGAAACTCATACTAATTTGTATGTGAAATCTAATGATGGAAAAGTAATAGTGGTGGTTTTCTATTTTGACGATATTATATTTTCCAGTGATTCAAATCATTTAACATGCCATTTTGTGGCTAATATGAAAGAGTAGTTTGAGATGTCTATTCTTGGAGAACTCTCTTGTTTCCCTAGTTTATAGATTGCACAGATTCCTAGAGGAATTTTTATCTCACAAAATAAGTATCTCAAGGAAGTATTGAAGAAGTTTGGCATGGAAGAGTGTTACTTAGTGATCACACCAATGGTTATAGGTTCCAAGCTTAGAAAAATTGATGAATCACGAGTAGTGTACAAAACTTTATACATATCTATTATTGGTAGCCTCTTATATTTGGCAACCTCAAGAATATCCATTATGTAGGAAGTTCGTATTGTTGAAAGATTTCAAGCAACCCTTGACAGTGTCATCTTCTAGTAGCCAAAAATATTCTTGAATATCTCATAGCCATGATGGACTATGGACTTTGGTACCCAAGAGGTAGATATTTTTCACTAAATATTTATACTGATGTTGATTATCAAAAGAGCACTAGTGGTGGTGCTTTTTTCTTGGAGAAATGTTTAGTTTCATGGTTAAGAAAGAAGCAATCTTCAATCTCTCTATCTATCACTAAAGTAGAATATATAGTAACAACTTCTTGTTACACTTAGCTCTTATGGATGAAGAAGACTTCGTAAGATGTACAAGTGTTTTATGATCAACATATTCCTATTATTTGTGACAATACAAGTGCCATCAACATGTCAAAGAATCCTCTTTTTCACTCAAAGAAAAAGCATATTCGAATCAAGTACCACGTCTTGAGAGAGCGAGTTGTAAATCATAATGTCAAGTTCTAGTATGTATCTACAAAAGAATAAGTAGCTGATATTTTTATAAAACCTCTCCCAAGGTATAAGTTTGAGAATTTAAGGCAGATATTGGGAGTTTTAACTCTTTCCTCTCTCCACTATATCTTCTTTCAGGAGGAGGAAATACATCCAACAAGCATTCAACATATCAAGATGAAGATACCAGATCAAAAATATCCACATGACATGGGCATATCAATGACAGGGGGAGCTTGTTGGTGTATTTTCCATTGATTTCAAAGGGGGAGTAGTATTGGTGAGCAAACAACAGAAGAAGAACTTCAAACAAAGGGGACGTGACTTAGTGATTAAATAAGAGAATATTTATATATAAAGGATAATTATACCATAGTAGTACTACAATAGAAGAGGAGTGCACTTGTAACAGCCTCAGGTTAAGTTTACATGTAAAGTATATAAGACCAAGGTCATGGGACACATATTCCAAGCTAAATGTTGGGTAGAACATAGTGATGGGGTATCACTTTTGGTTTACTCATGGCTATGGAAATTGGAAAAGGAATTGACATAGGAAAAGAGGCAATAATTGGCATTTAAATATGGAAATAAAGGAAAATAGGAGAAAAGGAAGGTGAAGAGTCACAATTTTGCATGTAAGGGAAATTAGAGGGAAAACGAAGGAAAACAAAGAAAATAGAGCCCTCAATGATAAAAATCTTATGAGGATCAATTCATTGTCTTTTTCAGTCCATTTTTAAAGCTCTCAATTCATTCACTCTCTCTCTATCATACTCTTGCATACTTAGATTATTCTTTGGAGCATTTGGGCATACAAAGGATTTAGAGAAAGAATGAAAAGGAAAGTAGGAATGCGCAAGGGAATAGGTGGATCAATGACTATAGTTAGATTGATTTGCAAGTAACAGGTTTCATGTATGATTTCCTTGATAATTTTGGCATGCACGGTACATGCATGTGGTTTCTTGGTATGTGTTGTCATTGGCATGGATATTTTCCTAGAATAACAGTGGTTAGCCTTTTCTTGCCATTTCCTGGATATAAATGGTATGTGGGTTTTTCTACATGTTGTTTCCTATTGGTGCTGTTAACACCCAGGTTGTCCTCTTTGACTCCAGAGAGGATACGGTCGGGGTAACCACTAACCAATCTTTGGGCTACAGCTTCTAGCCCAGCTGTAGTCAGAGAGGGCTCTCTCTATTAGTTATGTCACTGCGTTCAGTGAAGGTTTCAGGCTAGTTATGGAGTGCATTCTTGGTTGTTTTTGTGTTTGGTTGGGAGGATGGATGCTTCTGATAGCTTTTAATGTCTGACTTTAGGGGTAACTAATCCATTGGGCAATGGGGTCTTGGACTACTGTTCCCATGAGGTTTTGACTGAAGTGTGGGATGAATACAGGGCCTGTATGCATTCTGTGACACAAACTATAAAGATTGAGAGGCGAAAATGTAAACAACCTAGCAAAGAGCAATGAAGACTTCTTCACTTAAGTTGATTGGTGTGAAAGAGGTCTGTTATCTGGGAGCAATTTCTTGAATTCCTGGAATAACATTCTCTAGTGATGATATAGTATTAAAGGTAGCATTGAAGAATTACTCTTTAAGTACCATAACTGAAGAAAACATATACAAATAGCCAGGATTGAACTCAGGGTAATCAAAGATTAAAACCTGGGTTATTCTTTTTACTAGCTATTCAGAGAATCGAATATGTGTGGGAAACATTAGAGATACAAGAAAGTATGGAAAACATAATCATAACAAAAGGAGTAAGGAAACTTATTGAGCCATAGAGTACACGGGAATCCTGTATTTTTAAGCCACACACCAGCAGAGCATCATAAGAGACAATATCTGAAGAAATCCCACTGTTCTTTGTATTAGCTGCCTGAATCTTTACAGTGTAAGAGCAACAGAAGAGAAAACGAGAGCTTCTTTACATCCGGAGTCCAACCCCTCTAAACAAACACGAGGGGGAATATATAGAGTTTTGATACAAAAATATCTCAGGTATTGAGTCATCTGAGAGGAAAATATCTCTTACAGTTGTACAAGGAGAGTAGATGAGAAGTAATTGCAAATATAAATGCCTCTTAAAAGCCTTTAACTGCTGTCAGGACAGATTTTTGACCTTTGGGCATTGCGGAGTCAGCTGTGCGGCTTTATCATAAACGTAGAATGAATTGCTCTGCCACTTTGACTTTTGTATCTTCTTGGCCCTGCCACCTGTACCTGCTGATGTTCTGTTGATGCCGAGTACCTGTGCTGAGTTGGCTCAGCGTCTTCATACTTGCTGTTATGACTTTTGCTCATCTGTATGTGTAGTATAAACCTTTTTATTGAAAAGATTTAATCCTCTTAACTTTGGTTTAAAAGTAATTTTATCAAATCATGCCATGTATCTAGAGGAGGAAGCTGATGCCTCGAAATTGATCCTAAGGTCTCATCAGCTTCTGTGTACTTGTAGAAATGAGGGGGCTCATCAAACAGATGTGATACTTCAGTTCTAATAAAAAACAAATTGTCCAACTTTTCAAAAAGAATCTGCCCTGTTAATGGTCCTACTGTAGATGTTCCTGGTGTCTCAGCAATCTGAATTGCTGCAAAAGCACTTACCCTCTTGATATATTTTTCGTGAGAGAGTAATTTCCCTGATTCTAGCAAGCTGGGGAGCCCTCTGTCTTGTAGGGCTGCGAACCTGTTCGGAAACTTGTTTATGTCTGCTTGCATATCCTGGATTCTCCTGTCCAGGGTTTGGATTAAATTCTTCATTGTTGTGGCTCTTTTGATCAGGGAAATGGTTTCAGTCCTATTACCAATTCCCATTTTCACCAGCTGGGAACTTGTCCTATAGTTGAGGACCTCAATCATCCTGGGTGCAAGGTCTGCCATGTTGCCTAGGGAGTTTCTTGCTCTTTGCAGCTCTTTTCTAGCCCTGCCAATGAGTCCCACTTGCTCATAAATGGCATCAATGTACTCCCATTGGTTAGTTATTGATTGTGCAATAGCAGTCCAAATCACCTGCTTAAGCTCTGCTGTCACTTTCTCAAAATTGAGCTGCTTTTCTAGCTCTGCAATTGTTTTTCTCAGAGCTTTTACTTCTCTCTCCCTCTCAGCTACATTCTGCTTAGACTTATCATATTTCTCTTCTATTTTGGCTAAGCTGTCCTTGGCTTGGTTGAGCTCTGTCATCTGAGCTTCTAGCACCTGAAGTTCTTGCCTTAGTTTCTGCATGTCTAAGCTCTCAGTTTTTTCTGTTGGTGGTGTTGTAGTGGCTGGCTCTGTAGTGACTGGAGCTGTTTCTGATGCCTGTTGCTTTGGAGGGATGGTGTCTTGAGGGGTCTCCTCAAGGTCTATTGTTTTTGTGGGCGGCTTGGAAGACTGCCCTTCTTCTCTCCTTT
>APFE031428961.1:0-10065 GCA_000404065.3 Pinus taeda | reverse complement strand
TGCATGTAGAGAAGAAAAGGATTCCTTTGAAGAAACCATATGATGTGAAGCTCCTGAATCGATGATCCATTCTTGTGGTGCAGAATGAAGAGCAATCAAAGCATGCCCGTTACCTTTTGGGTCTGGTGCTTTTTCTCCAGACTTCTTCTTAGCATTCTCAGGAATGTGGTCTCCAAGATTGTGTTGCTGGAGTGTCTGCGCCATAAGATCTATAGTCTTCTTCATGCATGCAGATTCAGGATGAAAACCACGGTGGCAATAATTGCACATTGATTGCCTTTTCGTTCCTTTCCTTTCCTTTGAGCTAGATGATCCATCAGGGGGTTTGGGATCTCCTCCCTTTCTTGGATCAGGATCCTTCTTCCCTTTTCCTTTCTGATGGTCTTTGGAATTTGCCTTTCCTTTTGCATGCACAGTAAGTGCATGCGCTTTGGAATTTTTAAGTGTGCCCATTTTGATGAGCTTATCTTGCTCATGCATCAAAGACTGAATAAAAGAATCCAGTGAGGGCATCTTCCAAGTTGCACCAGTTGCAGATCTGACTGTGTGGAATGTAGAGACGAATACTGCATACTCTGGACCAAGTTTTGATAAAATGGAAAGAATCAACTGATTTTCTTGCTTGGATTTGTCGATCCCGCATCCTTTCAGCTGAACCAACAAGGCTTTATACCTTGTGAAAAAATTTTGAATGTTCTCAAAGTTTCTCGAATCTAATGAGTTTAACTCATTTTCGAGAATGTGACCTTGCATTTCATCCTGTTTTCCAAACAATCCTTCCAAACTTTTCCACACTTCATTTGGAGTTGAACATGATTCAACATGAAATAGCAGTTCCAGAGAAATAGATAAGCATAGGATGCCGAAGGCCTCGTCCATGCGATTGAAATATCTTGATTTCTCTATTGCCGATGTTGGTTCAACTTCCGTTTCCATGGTTATTCGAAATAAGCCTCTACTTCTAAGATGAAGTTGAATCTTTGGCTTCCATTCAAAATAATTATATGGAGTGAGAATTGCCGATTGTGGAAACTCCAATTTGGACTCCATTCTTTGTTGTTGCTTCAATCTTCTGAACCTGCAAATAAAATTGCTTGTGCACTGATTACAAATCCCTGTGCTTTGATACCATGTAAGATTTTGAGATACAAGGATCTAGATATGCAAAACAATAAACAAGCTTGCAAGAGAAGGAAGGAAGCAAGCAAGAATTGAAAAAAAGAATGAATGAATTGATTCTACAATATTGGTTTAAAATAAATACATAAGAGCAACTAAGTTAAGCTTAGTTGTGCATGCAATAACTAAAGCTAACTAAAGCTAACTAAAGCAGTGTACATGCAATAACTAAAGCTTAGTTGTACATGCAATAACTAAAGCTAACTAAAGCTAATGTGTACATGTGCCACATGCAAGCAATAAGTTAACTGGAGCTAATCTAGGTGCATGTACACCAACACAGCTGGTCTAAGTGCATGTATGTGCATGTACACATGCACAGCTAGTCTAAGTGCATGTACACCAACAATTAGGTTGCTGAATGTTACATCGCAAAGAAATGCTTTGCCACTGCCCTTGTAGATGAGAAAAGAGAAGAGCGTTCACCGCCAACATTACCCTGCAGCCGGCGCGATGGCAGTGAAGATGAAACCATTAATCATGAGCCAGTTGGTTATCCTATGTGTGGCTCTGCGTATGCCTCTCGCAGTGGCTGATCCGTACGCTAATATCGTTTCATATCATTGTGGGAGTCGCAGCGAATATAGGAATGGTAGTGCCTTCCAGCGTAACCTAGATGTGGTTTTGGACAGACTGGTCACGAATGTTTATTACAGCGCATTCAATATTTCTCGAATTCGTGATGAGAGATCCAATAATTCCGTTTATGGGTTTGTCCAGTGCACAGAAGATTTAGGTCCCGATGCTTGTCAACAGTGCGCATCTACGGCGAAGACAATGCTTGTTCAGGGATGCAATGGCACTTCTGGAGACATTCAACTAAACGGATGCCGCTTGCGTTACGACTATCATAGCTTTTACTACAAATCTAGGGTGAGTCCGCTTGATTTTACTGCTGCAGTTTGGTCATATTGTGGGAATGACGAATATATAAACGGGAGCGCCTTTCAGCGAAATCTAAACAAGGTTTTGGAATCATTGGCGGGGAACGCTAATGCCAGCGGATTCAAGACTTCTATTGTTATTGAGGGACCAAACAGAAACAGTACGGCTTATGGGGTAGTCCAGTGCAGGGGAGATTTAGGTTCCTCCACTTGCAAACAGTGTGCATCGACGGCCAAAGCAAATATTGTTGACAAATGCCACAGTACTTCTGCAGCCATTCAGCTAGATGGCTGTTTCTTACGCTATGCCAATTATAATATTTTCAATATTGACAGCACACAGAATACCCCAGCAGATGTTCGTTGCAACAATGGTAAAAGCACTCAGCCACAAGAGTTCGAAAAAACTGTGAAGGTCCTGCTCTCAAACATCACTGCTGAAGCGGTGAAGAATCCCAAACTTTTCGCTGCAGATCTCGTCCGGTCGCCTTCGAATTTAACAGGGCATATCTACAGCTTAGCGCAATGTTGGGGAGATTTGTCGCAAACAAGCTGCAGATCGTGCCTAACATTGGCCTTGGAATATATATTCTTATGCCAAAGTGGAGCTCTTGGGGCACAAATCGGAGCTGACAAATGCCATTTGCGTTATGAGGTTTTTCAATTTTTCAACACTTCCGACTTCTCGCTGATACCCCAGGGAGGAAGTCGTCGATTGCCAGGTATCTTCTCTCATATAGTTTACGATGACTGGGATTATATAATGGTTCTGTAACGATTTCATTTTCCTGAACCAAAACATAAACAATTTACTAAATGTTCTTGTGGAAATTCGCAGAAAGCAAAAATGGGAGTAACCTCTTGCCGAGAAAGGGCCATCGGGCATCCAGTATTTCCTTTCGCATACTTTGGAATGATTAGGGTTATATTTGTTTTGTAAGGATTTCATTTTAGTGAATTAAAGCACTATTTACTGATATGTCATGAGAGCGTTTGCAGAAGGCAAGGTTCTTGGGATAACACTGGGCGTAACAGCTGCTGTCATTGGATTTACTGTAACCATAGGCCTTTGGCTGTGGTATTTCTCTTGTAGCCGGAAAAGTCGGGACCGGGTTTCTGGAACCCAAGGTCCTCAAATTGTTCTTTAATATTTCAGTGTTATGATCCAAGATGCGGCTGACTTGTGTGTCTTGTGAATTGTTTGTCTATTTCTGTACTGCATGAATATGTACATACCCTCACGTTATTATTTTTGCACAGAAGTAATCATATCTGAAACTACAATCAATCCGGAGCTCATTTTCAAGTACGATATTTTGAGAGAAGCTACTTCCAACTTTAAAATGGAGAATAAACTTGGCGAAGGAGGTTTTGGATGTGTTTATAAAGTGAGCATTTAACATTAATTAAACAATTTATTCCATAATATCCAATGAGAAATCATACATTATAGAATCATTTTATCTTGACTCACGATCAAGTACATTAATTCACAGGGGATTCTGCCGAACGGCCGAGAGGTTGCAGTTAAGCGACTGAATCTAGGTTCAAAGCAAGGGGAAGCTGAGTTTCTGAATGAAACAAATCTCATCAGTCGTGTTCAGCACAGGAATCTAGTGAAATTGGTTGGGTGCTCCGTTGAAAGCTCAGAAAGACTACTTGTTTACGAATACCTCCCAGTCGGTAGTCTTGACAAGCTCTTATTTGGTCTCTTCTCCTCCTTGAATGACTTAACGCTGCTAATGTTGGGCCTATTTTAATGGAGTTTATTTGAGTAGCTTGTTAATGTTTTTACAATAAGTGAAGCATTGTTTGCAGATACAAGAAAACGACATTTACTTGACTGGAAAGAGAGGTATAAGATCATTGTTGGAACAGCGCGTGGATTGGTATATCTTCACGAGGAATCTGAGATTCGGATTATTCACAGAGATATTAAAGCCAGCAATATTTTACTGGATGATAAACACAGACCCAAAATAGCAGATTTTGGGTTAGCCAGGCTCTTTGCCGAGGAAGCCACGTTAGCACTAGAGTTGCTGGGACTATGTAAGAGTTCTCTCTACCCTTCTGTCTCTCAAGGTCCCTAGCATCATTTAATAAATTACAATGTAACACGAACAAATTACGATTCATATAACATTTTGAGACTGTTTAAATTATATGGAGATTTGCTTACCTATGTTATTGTGCAGAGGCTACATGGCCCCGGAGTACGCTTTACGTGGACAGCTGACTGAGAAAGCAGATGTATTTAGCTTTGGAGTGCTTCTCCTTGAGATTATAAGCGGAAGAAAGAATCAGAGTTCCGCTGAAGATGACTTTCTCATCGAAAGGGTATGGTTCATGTGGATCTCATATTTTTCTAAATCTCTCTCAGTATTATAATCCCCTGTTAACTAATGGGTGTTTTTTTGGGTCAATCACCAGACATGGAGATTGTATAAAGCAGAGAGGGCTTTAGAAGTTATGGATCCTACATTGGAGGGCAGTTATTCGTGGGAGGAAGGGATTAGAGTTGTTAAAATTGGTCTTTTGTGTACCCAAGCAGCTGCAGCGTTGCGGCCGTCCATGTCCCGCGTCGTGTGGATGCTGACAAGTGACGAAGAACATCTTCTGTCGCCCACAAAGCCTGCTTTCGTAGATGTGGAGAGTGTGGGCGCACCTGACTTGACACGTCCCCACGTCCATTCTGCAGCTGCTGCTCCTTCATCTAGTGTTCTGGAGCCCAGGTGACTATGAGCCAATGCTCCGGGGTTTCTCCATCTCCTTGTATTATTGGCCGTCTCCGTCTGTTACTCTGAAACAATCTTCACTGAGGCAACTGGGGATCATGGATTGAAATTTTTAGCAACTTCATTGTCTCCACTTTCAAATCAAATCAGATTATGAATGAGATCAATGCAGAGGTGAGTAACGAAGCGTTTGAACGATCACGTGGGATATGGGGCATCAAATGTCGCTTGTTTTTCTAAACAATTTTGGTTACAAATCTAATTGCAATGGGAATTATGTTAAACTTCTGACTTTTATTATTGGTAGTTACTTTGTAAAAGTAGCCCGATCATTTATTTTCCAAAAAAATATCAGAATATATAAATAGAAGTCTCAGAGAGATCCCAATAACCAGCTAAAAACAACTTTACAGCTCATCAGTCCTATTATTCAAGGTGTAAATTGGATGTCTCTTAATCAGGAGATGTAAATATGTACTATACAAGGAGTAAATTGGATGTCTCTTAATCAGGAGATGTAAATATGTACTATACAAGGAGTAAATTGGATGAGTCTATTCACAGTTCTGTTTGATACTTGAATTAGGAGATTTAAATATGTACTATCCAATCTGTGAAATATAAGGTTGAAAATTAAAGACTCGGGGTACCGGCATCAAATATCAAACATTGCAAATCGTTAGTATTATTTTTCAAACATTGGAAATCATCAGTATTATTTTTCAAGGTGTAAATTGGATAAATCTCCTCATTTCTGTTGCATAGCGGAGATACATTTAAATATGTGCTCTTCATTATGTGAATTTGAATTTTTACACATGTGCTCTTCATTATGTGAATTTGAATTTTTACACATTAACATTAAAAAGGGTAAGTTGAATTTATATATTTTAAACATAAAATATTATTAATTAAAAACAATTAGCATTATTAACATTAATACAAATTAGAAGATAAAATATATCTATTCAGTGTGAATTTTAAATTTGCACACATAAAAAGGATATTATATATTAATAATATATATATATATATATAATATTTAATATATTAATAGTAAATAAAAATAGGGGATTTAATATATTTTATCTAATTTGTTAACTTGAATGTAACACATTAAAAAGCTAGGTTTTTGTAATATATATTTTAAAAACAAAATATTCTTCTTATTAAAAAACAATTTAGTATATTAGGATAAAAAAATGATTACATTAATGAAAAAGATATGTGAATAATATTATTGTCAATTGCCAAGAAAAAATAAAATAAAATAAAATGAAAATATATTTTTAAAATATTTTACTTAGGTTTAATATAAGTGAAATTAGAATATAATAATGAACCATTTAATAATAATATAATGTTTAAATTATGATATATATATATATATATTTATATATATATTATATAATATATATCAAAGAATATTGTTAAAATTTATTATACATTAAGTTAAAATTATGGGATATGCAGAATGAATAAAGCTATATTTTTTTGAGTGATTTATAAAATGCTAGATGTTAATTAAATGAACATTTTTCACTCTAAATTTTTTCTCAACAATATTTATGTTATTTTAAAAAACAGTACAAAATATCAGTTTAACATAGTATATCTTCTATATATAAGTAATTTTAGACAATAAATTAAGATGAGAAAACATTTCTATTTTCAATTAGTTAGTAAGTTTAATTGTTCAACACTATCTTATTTTTTTTAAATGATTCAATTTCTGTAGAGAATAAAATTTTGTTTGGACAAAAAAAATCTTATTTAAGAGAATGGAGGTATATATTCATTTTTCATTCTTGATAAAAATTTAGCAAAAAAATATAAATGTAGAATTTTGAATAAGAACACGGCTCCCGATACAAAACTTTCAAAATGTTGCAATAAAATAAAACTTACATAAACCACATTCATATAATTAATTGGTATCTTTTTTCAAATAAAATGTAATTATTCAAACCAAAAAGGATTAAAAAAAACAATTTAACATATATAAAATGTTGTTAATATTATAAATTAAAAGTAAAAAAAAGTAAATATCAGAAATCAACACTATCCACCTGATATATTCTTCCCTATTTATCTATTCAAGTATAAGAGTTGACTTTTGTTTTTGGGAAAAAAATAAAAATAAACAAAAACATGAAGAACAGCTTTCCACATGCACAAAATGTTGTTGATAGTTTACACTCAAAGTAAAAGCAAGTGACATGATAAAGTTAGAAATAAACTCTATCTACAAAATATATTATCCCCTCTTATTATCTTCAATTATGTGTTTTTAAAAGGAAAAATATTTTTTCCTAACATGTACAAAATGTTATTATTCTACATGAAAGGTATACCAAAGTTAACATCACATAAGATGATAAAAGTTTGAAATCAATTTTATCTACCAAAAATATTCCCCCTCTATTTGTAATTGGTTTGATCAACTAAGCATGTGCTCCTTCACTGGTCAAATTTCATAATTTAAAAAATACTTATTTAATTATAATTAAATAATAAGCTATTTAATAATTATCACTTTATTTATTTAAAATTTTTAGTTAAATTTCTAATTATATTATGGAATTAAATATTTTAAAGAACAAATACTTTAAAACTAAATTATTAAATTATATATTAGTTACATATATGTAATCATTCAAATTTAAATAAAAATGAATATATTTATTAAAAAATTATTGTTAATGCTAATATATTAATATAATTTCATTTTTCTTTTATTATTTAAAACATACTTAATTCCTAATTCAAATAATTAATTAGATTTGTGTTTATGATTTTTCACACCAATCTCTTATAAATAAAATTATACTAATTTTAGAATAGATATTAAAAATAAAATTTTTTATTATTAAATTGAAATTATATATATAAAGAAAGGAGTCATATATTTTATAATTTTAAGAAAATAAATTTAATATTTGTTTTTTCTTAATGTTTAATATAGCTATATTCAATTTTAAGAATTTAGTTTTAATGATAATTTGGATGCAAAACATCTTATTAGAAATTGATAATACATATCAAATCTGAAACACCAACGAATAGCCAACAATATCCTTTCATTGTTAAACATTAAGGTTATATACTTAGTATTCATCCATTTTAGCATCATCTATAGTCATTTCATGAGCATCTAATGATTTCAGTTTTGGTAGAAAAAATAATGATTATGCTTTGGCAAAATTATGGTTTCTTTTTAAAGTTGGCTAACTAAGAATCATTTACATCAAAACTTGAGATAGTTTTCAACTATGCAGGGTTATACATAGAGCCTTCGATTTCAACTATGCAGGATTATACATAAAGCCTTGGATTTCAACTATGCAGGATTATACATAAAGCCTTGGATTTAAGAAAGACTAATGTTCAATTGTTGTCTATGGTAGGGATATGAGTTTACACTCTTAAGGAAAAGAAGTTGAAAAGGGATAAATTACAATAAATCAATACATGGCAAGGGTAATATTTGTGTATTATGATTCCTTGGTCTTACCACCCTAAGATAATAATTGGTGCATAATGGTTCCCTTTTCTTATGGGTTTAAATAATTTTCTTTCTTTCTTTATTAGATAATGAATGTTTGGAGAGTAGCTCACATAATTGGATATGTATTTTTGATGTAAACAAGTCGTGTTGGGCTAGAGGATTTGATATCACGCCACTATGTTCAGGTTTGCATGCAATTTCATCACATTTGATGGATTTATCCATGGAGGTATTCCAACTATGTTTTCTCTCCTACAATAAAGTAACTTTCAAGATGTCATTTAATGGATGATCACATTTGATGGATTTATTGATGGTGTTGTTTCAACTATGTTGTTTTTTCCTACATTAACATAAACTTCATTGTTAGATCTCTTAGAAGATTCTAAAGGCCCTAGGATAGACATGATTTCCAATCACCAGGTATCAAATATTTTTCTATCTTTGAATTACTTATATTGATATAGCCTTCATTGCTTTAGACCCCAAAAGATTTCAAACCATAAGATACACATAATATTCACTTACTAGGTACGAAATGTTTTTCTATCTTTAAATTACTTATAATTACTTATATAGACTCTCATTTAATAAGAGATTGAAATCCTATATTAGAAACTATATAATTGAGATGCTAATACTTGGCATTGAAAAACTTTTACATTACTAAAAAGAAATTCATTAATAATAAGTTATCTATGGAAAAAAAAATTGAATATACTGGATCAGCAATATTATGAACTTTTACAAAACTAAATATTACAAATATTATTAATATTTTAGTGATCATATAAACATATTATTAATTACCTATAATTTCCCAGATAAAAATGTAACATCATACTTGCCACCAAATATTCCATCCTATCCAAATGTTTTAAAAAAACAATATGTGAATCTAAATGTTTTAAAAACAATCTGTGAATCTGTGAAAAAGTAAAAGAAGAAAACAAATAAATACCAATGAAATATTAAAAAATATCTTATTTAATTTAATTCTAAATTTAAAATTTCATAACAATTCAATAATATATACAAATTCATCCATTGTGGAAATCCTTACAAATATGATGCATTTCCATTTACATTAAATCGGTTACCTGGAAAAATAAATATACAACATGCTTAAAGCCATGTTAAAACAGCGTGAGACATTATCTTACCATGCTCTTTTTAATATTTTGTTGAGCCCAATGTAGATTTCCAGAGGAATTAGCTTTTCTTTTGGAAGCTGTATGGTAGCTGATGCTGAGACACCGGGGAGAATATTACATATTACCCATGCGATGGACAGGTTCTCACCCATGATTGGGAACTACGCTCAATTCCATAGGTAAAATGGCTAACTCTGGTCCCTCTGTTCTGGGCATTTGGTACCTTCGAGAAAGATGGTAAAGTGTAGATATTCAACCAATACCTATTAGGAATGAAGGACCACTCTGAAAAACAATCAGGAGTTAGGTGAATATAAAACGAGTTCTAATTTACACTGATCTAATCACCTTATGCTCTGCGTTTCCAGGCAGAGCCCATAAATTTCAACTGAAGATTTAAGGAAACCATCTGAAATCTTAAACCCTAGGCAAAAAGGTAAGTTACAAGTTCTTGCAAGCTAAAAGATGCAGATCATGGAGAACAGAAAATACCATTATCGAATGGATGCATTCAACTACTTGTGCTGAATGAACGGCCTGTCTGTTCTTCTTTTGGATTGCCGGATGTAGAGAAATGACAAAACCCAGAAATCGAAGAGCGGACC
>APFE031428955.1:235307-259457 GCA_000404065.3 Pinus taeda | reverse complement strand
CGGGAGAAAGAATTTTAAAGTTTTGAAAACCATTTCAAGAGTTTATTTCACCATTTATTTATTATATAGGAGTCATGTAGAAATAGTACACGATTAAAAATAGATGGAAATTTATTAATTGACTTCATCGTTCAAAACTTACTCGATTTGAGATAATAATTTAGTTTGCATATTACTTTTGAAGCGACATTATGTTGTTTTTCAGAGGCAATTTCATAGATGTATTACTGGTGAATACATGAGTTATGTGCTTTCTACAACTGAAATAAGCTGAGATCATAAATTGATATGTCAGCTGTAAATAAAAATGTCTGTATGGTTCATCCCTTCCACGTGATTTTCACTGCATTCTGAATGGACCACTTTAAGTGAAAAGGAGAGGCAACATAATATGCCCACGAATATCATGGGAACAAGTCCACAGCAGACAAAGTAATCCTGCTTGATTATTTGCATTTTCTCGGGTTGTAAAATAGATTTCAAGGCACAACAAATTTGGTTTGTAAGAGACCTAGCTCCAAACTTTTCCGTAAAGGAAGAGTCCCAAAAGAAATTTCATACATTGTCCAGCCAAAACTCCCTAAAAAAGGCTCACTCAAATTCATTTTCTTGCATCCATTTATCCTCATCTTTTAACTTTATCAACATCTTTGATAACGTTTTCGACTTCTTTCAAGTTTTTGTTGTTGGCTTCTGTTCATTTTCTTTTGGTGTTGCATTGATCATTGGCTTTTGTTTCTTCTCTACACTAATGCCTCGCTTATCATGTTTCACGTGTTTTTCTATGGGATGCAATCTGCCCTGCTCTGCGGCTCCCAATCAAGTACCTTCTTTCCTCCTGCATTTTTTTAGTAACTGGAATCCAATATTGGAGCGTCAGACCGCGTCACAAGAAATAGAACCTATCCCTATTGAATTAAAAGTCGAACTAATGTTTGCCCCTGAAACTGAACATAACCCTAACCCTAGATGGATTCACTCCCCGCTCTCTGCTTCAAGCTTCCGCTTGCCCATTCTTAGTCACACGAGCCTTCAAAAAAGTCTAGTAATTTGGCAACCACGAAAACAAAATGGCGTGTTATTTTCCAACTATTGTCAATGATATTCAGAACTTATATGCAGGAATGAGTTTGTGTTTTTATATTGTTTGTCCATCAACACTATCGTTAGTATGAAATTATATGCGCAGCAACACAGGTTCATTGTCTTTACGCATTAGAATGTGCAGCAATACAGGTTAGAGTCATATTCATTTTCGTCACGATATTGATGGGCTTAGCCTCTCCGACACCAGCACTGACATCAGCCCTGAGAATCGCTAGGCGCCACCACCACTGGTGGTAGGGTGGTGGTGGCCGACGATTCTCAGGGGCGATGTCCGTGCTGGTGCTGGAGAGGCTAAGCCCATCAACCCCAATTATGCATAAGAAGGCACTACAAAATTGGCAACTAAAATTGCACATTTAATAAAACCCTGCTATGTGTAACAAGGAGCTGCAAAATCGGCAGTAGAAACTACACATTTCGGATCAATAGTTGAAAGTGTAACAAATGATATGGTGGACCAAGGAAAAAGGGTAGACGAAGGTACGCAGTGAACAATTTCAAAAGGTAACACCCATTGCCATAATTAATAAAAACTCCTGAGGCCAAAACTTCCAGAGGTAATATAGATGAAAATCTTCCTACAATGTCGGACATCAATATCTAAAGCTAAGTAATTCCAAATATCTTTATTCTAATTTTACTTTGTAGAGTCCATATTATTTATTGCACTGACATCGCCCCTGAGAATCGTCGGGTGGTGGGGCGATTCTGAGAATCGCCCCACCACCACCACTGGTGGCGGGGCGGTGGCGGGGCAATTCTTAGAATCACCCCACCACCCGGCGATTCTCAGGGGCAATGTCAATGTTAGTGTCGGAGAGGCTAAGCCCATCAACCCCAACTATGCATAAGAAGGCACTACAAAATTAGCAACTAAAATTGCACATTTAATAAAACCCTGCTATGTGTAACAAGGAGCTACAAAATCGGCAGTAGAAACTACACATTTCGAATCAACAGTTGAAAGTGTAACAAATGATATGGTGGACCAAGGAAAAAGGGTAGATGAAGGTACGTAGTGAACAATTTCAAAAGGTAACACCCATTGCCATAATTAATAAAAAATCCTGTGGCCAAAACTTCCAGAGGTAATATAGATCAAAAGCTTCCTACAATGTCGGACATCAATATCTAAAGCTAAGTAATTCCAAATATCTTTATTCTGATTTTACTTTGTAGAGTCCACATTATTTATCATACAAATTTAGTTGATAGTTGAAGCAATGTTACCAAAAAATATCTATAAAAGGACTGCATATAGCTAAAAATTTATTTAAAAGGTGCCTCTGCACCACTATGAACCTTTGAAACATTCTCATTCTTTGTTCCAATAGCAATGGACGAATAACTTAATTATCCATACCCAGAGGTAGAGAGGTGGGTAACAACTCAGTCATCTGTTTTGGTCTTTAGTGCTTAATTATTTTTATTTCTGAGATAGGGGACCTAGTTATAGAAGATTATTATATCTATGCATTATCTTCCACCTTCATGGTGATTTTGATTTTAATTTAGAAAATAGAGAGGGAAGACTTAAAAAAAAAAACAACAACAATCTCTTAATAAAATTTGAAAAAAATGCAATTTGAATAACAATGCAAGAACTTAAAATTAAGGGATATCAAATTCAATGTGTAGTTCAGAATCCATTTCCTAATACCTAATTCCATTTACAAGTTTGACATGGAATTGAATGACCAAAGCTAATACGTAACAATCATGGGCATGCTGTGGGAAAGGGTGACTGAGGTGGATATTTTGTAGTGGGAGATTTGGGATCGTTTTGACTAGATTGATGTTAATAAATAAAATTTTTAATAATTTCTAATAAATTGATATGGTTTAATTCCACACATCATTATTAAATTGATAAATAGACAAATCACTTGGTGGAAATAAAAAAGTTTTTCGAAGAAGCTTATGTTTTATCTCTTTCCATAGATAAGATTTGTTTTTGTTGATAATTCTATTTAGATGAATTGATTACAAGGGAAACAAGTGTGTAAGCAAGTCTTAATCATATAAATGAATTTCACATGTAGACTTGAACATATATAATTTTGGTTTTCTCTAATAAATATGAAATTAATTGTGTTTGGACGAAATATAGTGTTTTTTCTTCACTTGATTAACATTGGTGGTGGATGATATGTAGTGAGTTCTTTTTATATATTACAATTCACCATTATTAAATTAGTTGAGTTTGTTTTATTAATTTTGAAATTGGTATAAAATTGGTATAAAATGTTTTAAACTGATTTCATGTTTGTGAAAATATTGAATTTTGATGAAAATGAATGTTTAGTAGAATGATAAATACATTCTATTTTATAAAAGTGACATGGGCATTGAGTATGTGCTTGCATTACCATCTTTTCTTAAATGGTATTTGAAATAGTTATTCAAGAAAATTTCTAAACGTTTCAGCCTTCATTCAACAAAGAATTAATGCATTTCAATTTCTTCCAGATGCAATGCAAGAAATTGGGTTGAAGAAATGGGACTTTAGTGAATCACATGTGGCAAAAAAGGCAAAGGAACCCCAACCACCATTACATGGAATGCTTGGAAAAACATACATTGGGAGATTCGCAGACATCAAAGATCCATTAGAAGAGGAAAATGAGCAAAAGGAAGCAGAAAATATTATGGAAGAAGACAATGATGAAACCCTAGAGGACGAAGAGTTTGGGTTACGTGACATTGTTGATTAAATTTAAGTTATGATTGTAAATCAAGCTTTGTAATGTTTTGACTTTGACATTTTATGAGAAGAATAAACACTCATTTAGGGTTGTTATACGTTCAATATTTGTAATATGTGATTTTCGCATTGATTTTTAAGTTAACCATTATTTTTTGAAAAAAAAAGTGATTATTATTATTTTTTTGACATGAAATTCATAAAAAAAGCTATTATTTAACCATTTATTAATTATCGTATAAAAATTGTGTGATAGTGTCAAGTCTAGCAAAAATGATCAAATTGTAGTTTTTTAGTTATATATATGTTAAAAATGTTATTTATGGTCCAATTGTTAAAAAATATTGTTTTTAGAGAAGAACAATTATTTCATGTGGATTGAAAAATTAATTAAGGATGTATAAATATGTAGAATATTGAAAATTCTAAATATCGACCTCCTAATTTAAAAATGCAAAACAATAAAAGCCTCACTTTAAAAAAAAAGTTAAAATTAAAATAAAAAAACAAGAAAATGTGAAGAAAACGACCACTTAAAAAATGATCAAATTTACAAAATAATTATTTACATTTTATACATTAGAAAATTGAAAGCCAAAAAACAGGTCTTTTAAAAAAAGGGGGTGATGCAGAATACTCACTTTTTTAAATCAGCATGAAAATCACTACCATTCTAAAATGATTCTAAAACGTAATGTACATAAAAAAAATTTAAGTTCCAAAAACTATGCTCTAAAAAAAACATGTTCGTTCTACATCACCCATTTTCAAAATCAGTTCAATTTTTTGCTATCTTTATGAAACGGGTAACAGTATCAGTTCCCATTTCAAAGTTTACATTGATCCACTCAAAAGAGGAAAAGAAAGAAGTGAGAATCCCAACACGGATAAATATGGCCTAGCTCTATGTGCTCAAAATGATGAAAATCATTAGTTTGTGGATAGTGGGTGCTCCAGACACATGACAGGGGACAAAAGGAAGTTTGTCTCATTGAACAAAAAGGAAGGAAATGTATTCTTTGGAAGTGGATCTACCAAAATTGCTGGAAAAGGAACTGTTACTCTTATTAATGGAAAAGGAAAAGCTCAAAATGCTTTGCTAGTAAACAGGCTCAAACACAACCTCTTGAGTGTTAGCCAAATCTGTGATCAAGGACATAATGTTGTCTTTAGCACCAAAGGCTGTGAAATAAGGAACTCTTCCTCAGGGGAAATTGTGGCGAAAGGGGTTAGAACACTAGACAACATCTATATTCTGAACAAGATTTAAGAAGATAAATTCTACTTAAGTCAAACAGATGAAAGTTGGTTGTGGCACAAACTTTATCAATATCAACAAGATTAAAGCAGTACGAGACATTCCAAAGTTATTCAAACCAAATCAAGGAATATGTGGCCCATGTCAACATGGAAAGTAAACCAGAACCAGCCACAAGACGAAGGAGTTTTCTATATCAAAGCCGTTGGAGATCATCCATGCTGATTTATGTGGACCAACTAGAACTTCGACACTCCAAGGAGAAAGGTACTTTTCTTTATTTGTTGATGACTATACTGGAATGATGTGGATATATTTTATAAAATATAAATCTGAAGCATTTGAGTGTTTTAAGAATCTTAAAGCTCTTGTAGAAAATGAAAAGGACTCAAAGATTAAGTGCCTCAGAATAGATAGAGGGGCATAATTCACATCAAAATAATTTAATGAATTTTGTAAAATACATGCAATTAAAAGAGAACCCTCTGCTTCCAGAACACCCAAGAAAAATGGGGTAGTTGAAAGAAGAAACCAAACAGTTCAAGAAATGGCAAGAACAATGTTAATAACAACTTACTTGTAGCCAAATACCTTAAAGACATGCTTAAAAGATATGGAATGGAAGATTGTACACCCATGAGCACACCTATGACCACAAGTTACAAATTGAGCATAAATGATGATTCCCCTCCGATAGATGCAACTCATTACAGGTCAATAATTGGAGCCCTTCTGTAATTAACTGCTACGAGACTTGACATTATGCAAGTAGTAGGAATGGTGGGAAGATTTCAATTAGCTCCTAAACAATCCCATTTGTTGGCTGTAAAAAGAATTCTCAAATACCTGAAAGGAACTCCTGATTTCGGTCTCTGGTACCCTAAGAGCTCAACTCTTACTTTGACTGCATACAACGATGTTGATTGGGCCGGAAGTGTCGATGATCAGAAAAGTACTAGTGGAAATTCATTCTTCCTGGGAGATTGTTTAGTATCTTGGCTTAGCAAAAAACAGAAATCCATTTCACTATCTATAGCTAAAGCCGAGTATATAGTTGTCGCAGATTGTTGTACTCAAATACTATGGATGAAGGAAGCTCTAAAATATGTCAACATAGGTACAAATCAACCAATTACCATCTATTGTGATAACACAAGTGCAATCAGCCTTAGCAAAAATCTAGTGATGCACTCAAAGACCAAACATATACAAATCAAGTATCATTTCCTTCATGAACAAGTAGCTAAACAAAATATTATCTTGGAATATATCAATACTAAGGAGCAGATAACTAATATTTTCACAAAACCTCTTCCTCGAGAAGCATTTGAACATCTTCATCAAGAGATGGGGGTTATCTCTTTAGCATCACTTAAGTTGATTCATAAAGATGTTGCAGGACAGGGGGAGCAGTTCGATAGGGGGAGTCCTTATACACTCCTTTGACATTGATGTTAAAAGGGGAGAGAAGAAGAATATTTCCATCAATGAAAAGGGGGAGATTATTGATCTAGATTGTCATTAATGTCAATATGAAGCCAAGGAGTTATCAAAGCAGACAAGAGAAGCAAGTGTAAGAGTGGAAGATTTCAGAGGATCCATATCGGGAGTATCACATGTAATGTATGCCCAAGAAGAATCGAGAGGAAGAACTCATCAAAAGAGGCAAAGAGGAATCATAATGGGTCTTTGAATCCGGTTGAAGAATCAGAGTGAAGCTCAAAGAGAATCAGCGATGTATGAATTCGTAGAAGGCAGGCTCAAAGAGAGGCAAAAAAGTGAAAGGCTGGAACCTTGAAGAAAAACTGAAACCATAGGAAAAAACACTGAAGAAATGAATCAAAGTCAAAGTGAGAAGACAGATGAAGATTGAATGCAGAGGAAACATTGGATCTCAGAGATCAACAGACGAGGTCGAAGGAAATGATAAGCCAAGATTAAATCACGTAGACTGGTGTTAAGAAATGAACGGTGGAGATTGATTTAAGCAGTAGTGGAAGATGAATTCAGAGAAGGTGTTGCAGTCGTCGATGGTAGAAGATCTACGATCATCGGGTACAAACAAGCTCGGGCATTAGTCAATGAAGGAAGGTGTATTTAAAGCTATAAGCGAGATTTTAGGCGGATGAAAAATGGTAAGTGGTATTTAGAGGAGAGTGCCCGATTCCATTCAATGGTTGACATGTAGCAACTAGAGGAGAGAGAAAAACCGCTCATTTCGGGTGAGTAACTCTCGTGCAAGTATTCCACCCGAAATTGTTGTAGACCATCAGATTTTGGGGATTGAAATCTATGTTGGAGAATGGACCCCACTGCTCCATTGTAATATGCTTTAATGTAATATCACATCAGGTTCAATTGTGAGTCTTGAAGGAGTGTAACGATATACACTGCCAATTGCGATAAGGCGATGGACCCAACAAAGTTATTAACAACTTGTTAATAACATAATCTTATCCGCTCTATCGGCAGCAGGGGAATCAGCTATCGGCCATCGACTGTACTATGGGCATGACTTATAAAGACCTCCGGAATGTTACGATTGAGATTGTGGGTTTAAATGAATAACTCCAACTGTTCATCAAAGTTGCGATTTCCATAAAGAATAAGTCTATTGTTTGAATAATAATAAAGATGGCCTCTCTTCCTAATTAACGTGTCCTGTGAGTATTGATGAATTCGAAGAGACAGAGGAAGCTGAAGAGTGAGCGGAGAGGAAGCTGAAAGATCAAGCGAGCATTGAGGAAACCGAAGCTCAAGCGAGCAAGGAGGAAGCCAAAGGTCAGGCATATCAGGCATATAGAACAAATAACAAGGAAAGTTTACTGTTGCTAGCGAACTGTAAGAGAAAAAAGGAAGTCGAAGTTCTAGCAGAAGTGGAAGGAACAGGAGGACAGAAGTAAGTCATAGGTCCAGCAGGGTTGGGAGCAGAGAATTACAACCAAACAGATCCAAACAGTTTATAGCAGAGGGTTGGAGGCCTTGAGGTTGGTGCCTTGACAAGAAAGAGTTGGTGCTCTGGAGGTTGAAGCCTCATAAAGAGTCCAAGTTAGTGCTTGGAAATTGATTGAAACCAACATATAATATATATATATATATATATATATATATATATAGTTTATACTTGATTTATTGCAAAGATCATATTAATAAAAACATCTATTCCGTATTTAATTTTTTGTTGTTCCAAAATATAATTATTTTTAACTAAAAAAATAATAATTGAAAAGAAATACTGATTCACCCCCCCCTCAGTATTTCCAAAAAATAATTTAGTCGCAACAATCATCTCTCGGATCAAGGAGCCGAGAAATAAGTTGGCCGATATAGGGGAGATAATGTCGAACACTGATATTGTCATGGTTACCAAGAATGGTATGACTGATGACTATCAGATGTTTATTACAATCCTGAACGTGAGGGATAAATCCCCCAATTTCGAAGAATTGATAGGGATCTTGATGCAATAGGAAGAGAGATGGATGACTCTGAAACCCCCAAATTCAAATCTTCCATTAATGGCGAAGAAAAATACTGTCAGGGGGAAAGCAAGCACATGACAGAAAGGTGGTGGTACATCACAGAGAAATCCACCTCAAGGTATGTCTTCGACCAGAAATGATTCAGGGATTAAATTTTTTTAGTGTGGTAAATTTGGTCACATAGCTAGAAATTTCCATAAGAAGAAGCTTGATGAAGGTCGACATAGGCATAAGAAGCATGTAGGGCACTTTGTTGATGAATATCAGAATCAAAACCTCATATTGTTTGTATCTGATTCTGTGTTCTTTGTGAGAATGATGAAGCAAAAACTTGGTTTGTGAATTTAGGAGCTTCCACTCAGATGACAAGTAACAGGATCTGGTTCGAAAATTTCAAAGAAACCAATGGTGGTGCTAATATCTACCTTGGTGATGACAAAGCCTACCAAATCAAAGGGCATGGAGACATTCTTGTGATTTTTCTTGATGGCAAGATTAGGAAAATACAGAATGTGATGTATGTACCAAGACTTAAAAAGAATTTAATTTATGTTTCAATGATTACAGTTGAAAACTTGAAGGTAGAGTTTTTTAAAACCTATTGTATCATTAAGGATTTTCTGGATAAACATAAACTAGTTAAATCTAGAATTCGAGTTGGATGCTTGTACAAGTTGAATGTCACAAGCATACCGCACCAGGCTTTGACTTCAACAACAATGATAGTAGAGAATCTTTGGCACCAAATATTCAGACACATCAATGTTCTTGATTTAGTGTTGCTATAAAAACAAGGTGTGGTCAATGGTCTCCCTATTTTAAAAAATGTTCATGTTGATTGTGAAGGATGTACCCTTGGGAAGATGCATAGGGATGATTTTCCCTCAAGTTTGCATAGAGAGAAGAGAGATATATGAGAGCTTGTGCACACTGGTATATGTGGGCCGATGCAGACAAGGTCATTAGGAGGTGCATGTTATTTTTTATTATTTTTTGATGATTGCACAAGATTTACCTGGGTACATTTTCTCAGAAAGAAGAGTCATACTTTTGAATATTTTAAAGAGTTCAAAAGCATGGTTGAAAAACAAAGAGGGAAGTTCATCAAAATTCTCAGCTCATATCAAGGGGGAGAATACAAGTAGAGTGGTTTCATCAAATAATGCAAGGACCATGGGATAGTTCAATAGTTCACAGTACCCCACCTTCCTCAACAGAACAGGTTGCAGAGAGGAAGAACAAAACCCTTGTGGAGTGTTCACGCAGCATGTTAAAAGTTAAGAACCTGTCTAATGGTTTTTGGGAAAAAGCAATAAATATTGTAGTGTATTTAAAGAATAGGAGTCCAACAAAAGTATTGATCTTAAAACTCCATTCAAACCTTTATTAGGATTTAAGCCCACAGTTAATCATTTAAGAGTTTTTGACTTGAAAGATTTTTCTCATGTTCCAAAGGAGCATAAGAAGAAACTGGATTCAAAGGCCATTAAATGCTTTTGTTGGGTATACACAAAGTTTAAGCTTATAAATTGTTTAATCTCTCTACTAATAAAGTGTTTGCAAGAAAAGATGTAGTATTCCATGGGCAAGTTGATCATGGAAACCATGATAGAGGCAATGAATAATGGAACATGCCTTTGCTAGTGGAAGATCAAAGTGATGAAACAAGGGATAGCCATGTGCAACACCAGTAGCAGCGAAAGGGAGAATCAAGTGATGCAGGTATAGTTAGCAAGCCAAGCTCACCAAGGAATGAACAAAACATATTTGAGGTCAATCCAACATTAAGGATATCAGGTAGGAAAATTCAATTACCAGCAAGATATAGGGATCATGCTCTTATAACTCGTATGTTAAATGTTGTTGAACCCTCAAATTATAAAGAAACAAGTCAATATGATGAATGGAGGGCAACCATGGAAGAGGAATATCAGTTAATACTTAAGAACATAACTTGAAATCTAGATGAACTACCTAAAGGTAAACAACCCATAGGTTGCAAATGGTTATACAAGCCTAAATTTAAAGCAGATGGTAGTATAGAGAAATATAAAGCTACGCTGGTGGCAGATGGGTACTCGCAGAAAGAAGGTATATACTATGAGGAAGCATTCACCCCTATAGCTAAATTAAACACAATTAGAATGTTAATTTCTTTAGCTACGAAACATCATTAGATGATACACCAGCTAGATGTGAAATTTTCTTTCTTAAATGGTGAATTAAAATAAGAAGCGTAATTAATGAAACCTGAATAGTTTGTTAAACAAGGGGAGGAATATTTAGTCTGTAGATTGAGGAAATAATACATGGTTTGAAACAAGAACCCAAGTCATATTATGAAAAAATTGATTCATTTTTCTTGCAACATAGTTATAAGAGGAGCAAGAACGACCCTAATCTTTATACTATGTTTGATCAAAATGGGAAAATTGTTTTGATTTCTTTATATGTAGATGATATTATTATTATAGGAAATGCAGATGATCTCATTAAAGAAATAAAAGTGCAGATGTCATGGGATTTTGAGATGAAATACCTTGGAGAGTTACACTATTGTTTGGGTCTTGGAGTTTGGAAGGATTCTAGCCAGACTTTTTTGTCTCAATGAAAGTATGTCAAGAGATTATTGAAAAAGTTCTAAATGGATTAGTGCAAATTTGCCTCAATGCCTTTACAAAAGAATGTCAAACTTCAGAATGACGATGGTTCTAAGGAGGTGAATGCAACACTATACAGATAGCTAGTTGAGAGTTTGATTTATCTAACTACAACTACCCCTGATTTAGCTTTTGTAGTCAGTGTTTTAAGCAAGTTTATGTCAAAGCCTCTTGAGAGTCATTGGGTTGCAGCGAAAGGCATCTTAAGGTATCTTCAAGGAACTTTAGACTTTGGTATTAAATATATTGATTCGTTTGAACTTAGATTGACAAGTTTTTTATATTTAGATTGGACCAGAAATTTGGATGAAAGACGTTTCATAATAGGTTATGCATTCAACATTGGGTTTGGGGTTATTGCATGGAGCAGCAAAAAGAAGAATAATGTATCATTGTCATTAGCAAAAGCAGAGTATCAAGAAATGTGTGTAGCAACATGTGAGGTGGTTTGGTTGAGGAGACTTCTCCATGATGCAGGAGAAGAACAAAAAGATCCTACAGTTATCAAATATGACAACCAAAACTCAATCAAACCTACAAGCAATCCCATGTTTCACAGAAACACAAAGCATATTGATACACAATTTCACTCTGTTATAGAGAAGGTTCACTCAAAAGAGATTTATATTGAATACTATAATACTTGTGATAATGCAACAGACATCTTTACGAAGCCCCGTGTAAGAATTAAATTTGAATTATTTAGGGATATGTTAGGAGTACTAGTGAACCCTTTCTCCATTAAGGGGGAGTTTTGAATTTAATGGAGAATGTATTATTGGAGAGATTCGGCTCATTTGTTATGCATGAGTCTTAGTTTAGGAATTAGTTCCTACATTCTAGGTGGTTGTTCTAACTCTAATATTTGCATGTAAACTATATATTCTTGATGATTAATGATGAATGCGTAGAGTGTTATGCTAAACAAAATCTACAGGTGAAGTTCCTCACCTATGAGTTACACAATTTCTTGAATATATGATTGTTTATTCCATTTTTAACATTTTCCAAAATGACAGGAAGAAGAAAAAGATTAAGGTTTGAAAATAAAAAAACCTCCACATAAGCTTATAATTTTATTTTTTTATAAATTAACTAATAATATTACATATTTTATTAATCATCTATTTTGAGAGAAAAGTTTTATAAATTGACTAATAATAAATACATATTTTCTTAGTAATCTTTTTGTGAGAAAAGTGTTTATAGTTGATTATAAAGAGAGAATTAAAAAATAAATAAATCAATATCTACTTATCATATATAATTAATAAACATATATAATGCTTAATAGATTTAATTAATAATATATATATATATATATATATATATATATATATATATATATATATATATATAATATATATATATATATATATATATATATATATATAATATAAATAAATAATAATTTAAATTAAGATTTATTTTACTATATAAACTAAATACTAACTTATATAATAAAACATATATATATTATAATATAAATAAATGAATTTAAGCTTTTGTGATCTATATTATGAAAAGTAAGAAAATTTTAAGTAAAAATCACATTATTAGAATTTTGTAGACGTGTTTTGAACCATCAAATGTGGTTCATCGTCAAGGCAAGATGAAGAACAAGATCTTGGCATCAAGTTAAATAGATGAACTAATATCTTGTTCTTCATCTTGTCCTGGCGATAAACCACACTGGATGGTTCGAAATGCGTCGACAAAACTCCGATAATGTGATTTTTACCAATCATTTTCTTACTTTTCATGATATAAATAATATTATTAAAGATTAATATAGAGTAGCTAAAGAGAAATAAAATATTTAAAAATACAAACATTTTTTAAAATTTTGAATTCAAAAGAGATTTAATTCATTTAAATTTTTGAAAAATACAAAATTAAAATAAATCTAAACTCTATACTCATAATTACATTGTTATACTGATTTATAAAAAAACATGGTAAAGGAGCCCAATTGATCTATATGTCCTCTTCGTATTGTTAAAAAGAGATCCTTCTCAATTATGTAATACAATTACAAGGGCATCGAGATGCCTTGCTCATAGGGTAGAACATTTGATGAAATAATTTATAAAAAATCATATTAAAAATCCTCATAAATTATCCAAAGTGATCTAGTTCATGTGGTTAAAAGGAGATCATTCTCAATTATGTAATAAAATTACAAAAAGTCATAGATATCATAGTGTAGAGTAATACAGATGTTTTGCTAGTACTCGCCATAAGACAGTAGGGACTATAGTAATCGAAATGACTCGATCTTATCAGTGATTGCACATAACTCAAGACATCAAAAGATATTAAACTTAAAGTTTTAATACAAGTTCTTTTTGTCCACTTTATAGGAAATGGCACTACTTTATACTACTTTTTGGTAGCCAAGCAATAATTTCTCCTTCTTATTTTACCTCTATAGGAGATAGCACTACTTTATACTACTTTTTAGTAGCCCATGAATAATTTCGCCTTCTTATTTGACCTCTTCTAGAAGCACATATTAAATGAAACTCTTTGGTTAAAAAAGTGTTTTTTCAAGCAATTGTTTCATAGTCAAGTAATGTTATGAGTTAGTTTAGATAACATTAACTATGTGTGCTAAAACTTTAATGGTTTCAGCTAAAGAGTAAAGCCAGCTGCACCTCCATAAATAGCCATATGGCCATATTGCACCTCCGTAAATTGCCATATGTAATGCGTCGTAGATTACACGTCATGTCCATAACATGATTACATGCATCTCATGTCCATAGCATGATTACACGTGACTCCTTGCCTCACAAGATGTTCTCCTTATCGGTTTGCAAGCTTTTTTTCTCTTTCTTTTCTTTTCTCTGGGCAGGGACAAATTCCCCCCTATGTGCAGGGATATAATTCCTCTGCTCCAATTCACTCTGTGGAGCAGCCGAATTCCTCTGCTCCAAGGCACCTGGTGATATCAAGGGAAAACCTGAGATAGTGTATGAAGATCTCCCATGACTTGAAAATTCCTCTGCTCTAATGCACTTGGTGAATGCACCTGGTGATAGCAAGGGAAAACCTGAGATAGTGTATGAAGAGCTCCCACGACTTGCAAATATTACTTTATTGGTTTTGAGATAGTGTATGAAGAGCTCCCATGACTTGCAAATATTACTTTGTTGGTTTTGAGGTAGTGTATGAAGAGCTCCCACGACTTGCAAATATTACTTTGTTGGTTCTGCGAGTTGTCTCCCTACAGGTAGAAATTTGAACATGTACATCTATCATCGGCTGATTTTTCTTCGTAATGCATTCACTTCCTCTTTTGTTAACCGCTTCTTCTATTGTTAACCCTACAGGAGTGTGCTCAACCAACTTTCGATAGAGAAGTGTTGCAAGCTTCCAATGCGTCAATGGAAACCAATTAAAGTTCTGGCCTTGAGAAAGGTATACTACTCCACAAATGCAACGAACGATCTTTCCACCATTTTGAAACAAGTTATAATCTTGAAATACATCATAATTTGATATGTTGTAGGAATTTAATAATCCTCAAGCAGTTATGAGGATTTGAATACCGCACAAAATAAATCGTCATTTAACAGCGAAGCAGATCTCCTAGACCAAACTTCTTCTCCGACTACCTTCAAAAGGATAAACACAATGGATTGTGAAGCTAAGACACCAATGTCCCAAGAACCAGAAGAGATGAAAGAGATGCAAGATAAAGGAAGTTGGAAGACCGTAGAGAAAAAAAAGAAAGCTACGACACTAATCTCGCCAAGAAAGACGAGGAGCGAGATAATTAAAAACTAAATTATAGGTCCGATAGACCAATTTGGTCTCAGTGGATGTTAACCATCATCATCATCATCATCAATATATTCAATTCTTACCATATGATATATGCTCCAAGGACTACCTACGTCCTAGTCATATATTTATATTGCAGAAAAGGTTGGATGGTGGAATGTTTTATATCATTTTTTTTTAAATATTTGTTAGCTAAAATTTTAGGGTGCATAAGAAAATCTTAAATGAAAATGAATTCATATTTCAGAAAAACACTGCTTTGAGAACCCCCAATTTAGAAATTTCATTAAAACCAAAATTAATGAATCCATTAGGAGGTTGGACAGATAAAAATGAAGGTACCTGGCTCGAATGACATGCATGCTCATGGGCTCGTAGACAATATATTGTGTGTTGTATTTGAAATCTGAATCGGGGGCCCTACGACAGTACACACAGATATTTCCATTCGTAGCGATGCAATGTGGCTTTGACATCACAACCATAATGGAGGTCGTGCGCACCAGCTTGGCCTTGAGCTAGGGATGGGGAAGAGCTTTCATCATCTCCACCAGCTTCAGTTCCCTTGATAACCTGTAGCACTGACATGTTGTTGTCTTGAGGGCATTCAGGTTGATGTCCTCGCCCTTAGTTCTAGGTCTGGGAAGGAATACCAATCGAGCAATGCGGGTTAAGCTATTGTTCTGATTCACTTAACGACTAGGAAAGAGGTAATTTTCGATGAAGTAGTTTATTCTAAAGGGTGACCTATTGGAAAGGCATTATCTTATAAACATTGTTTGAATCGTTAGGCCACTTACTTCTTCTATTTCACCCACCTTACTATCAATGAAGTGAATCCATTGGGTGCAATTCCCTATCTAGAAGATGAATTGATTTCGTTGCAACTAGTTTAGAGATGATTTGGAGGAAAGAGACCACTTGCAACATGAAAATGCCATGGTTTCAATGTGGGTAGGATATATCTACCAAAATTTCCCCAATACCTCTTCCTCCTATGCTCTTGAGGAAGGGAAAAGGTTAGTTCAATCTAGTTACGAGCCAAGTTAGCTATATTATGGACACATGTTTTATAAGAGTGTAGATTATGTTAGGCTGGATAAATAGAAAAAGAAGCGAGCACCCCAAGTTCTGTGTGTTGGTAGTGTTGGTGATGTTCACTTAGGACTTGAGAACTCATGATGGCATATATATACCAGATCAAATGTAACTGCAGGTGTGAGACTCGTTTCCTCATTTATAGACATTTGAATGCATATCGATTACATGTCATTAGGGGAGTTTTAAGGTCTAAAATGGGCCTCCTGAGAAAAATGTAAAACAAAAATAAACTTTATAAGAACTAATAGGATTCAAGATGATGATGTCAACCATGGGGGATGATTCACCATTTTTGGAGTAAAAAGATTAAAAAATAATAAAATAATAAAACTACTTTTTCAACTCATCTCCTTAAGTTTTTACTCAAATTTTGAAGAGGAGTACTCGTTGGATGCAAAATTCAATTCCTCATCCAAAGAGTACCCATGTTGCATACTTTCGATGGACTCTGCTACACGAAAAATGAGAAATACATCAAAAAAAAAAAATGTGATTGCAAGCACGTTTTTCATTTATTTCTATGTTTTGTGTAGCAAGATACATCAAAAGTATGAAACATGAATACTCTTTGGATGAGGAATCAAATTCTTCATCCAACAATTGTGCCTGCTCGAAATTGGAGTAAACCCATAAGGAGATAAGTTAAAAATAGAATTGAAAAAATAGTTTTTTTTTTTCTCCCCAAAATTTGATGATGTAATGTAATATTATTTTATTATTTCCACTATTATTTTATAATTTCCTTAGAAGAACCATTTTAGACCTCAAAATTCTCCTAATAATAGAACATATATGACATTTGTTTAGGGCATGTAAACACACATTACTATTTAATAATATAAATTAAATATGTCGCACTGAATACATAGTTGTCAACATAGTCAACTTAATAAATGTGATACATGTAATTTGTTATTCTTATATAATACGATCTTGTATAGTTAATTATTGGCAGTTCATTTAATTGGTATTTCTACGTTATCAATGTGCTTTGGTTGTAAAAGTCGTTCATCTTGTTCGACCGAATTTTCTGGTTGTAAAATTGAATTTATAGAGGTTGTCTTGATCGAATTGAATTGGAATTTGTTCTGGATGAGTTCCAAACAATTAGACTCGGCAGACCAAACTTCTCTCTATATTTGAGTTGGGCTATATTCTTGTCTATTTCTTGAATAGCCAGCCTCCTTGAGGGATTGGTTTTTGGTTTTGGGGATTCTTTTCTCAGCCCGTTCTTGTACAAATTTTTCATGAGAATATTCCTAGAAGGTGTTTTGATCATATTTGGCTAAACAATTGGGTGGTTCCTATTTAAAAATGAGTGATTTGATTGAAAGATTGAGTGGTTTTTGTCTTAGGGGATTTTTGGTTTGTTTATTGCACTAATTGGATTGTATTGTTTTCGGTGTGCACCTTTTGGGTGCCTGTGAGGGCCTCGTGGGGGATCCGTTTTGGTTGGATTTTAGCTCTTCTATAGTTGAATTTCTATGTCTTGCAAGGCTTAAAGCTTGCTCCATAGAATCTTAAAGACATATTTGGGGAAAATTAGTTTTTTTGTTTTTTTTATTGAAGTCCTTGGAATACCTTTTGAAAAGGGGAGGTTTGGGGTAGATTGGTTGTGTTCTTAATCGAGAATCTCTGACTCAAGCTTATGCAGACATTCTGAGTGCATTTGTCTATGAAAATCTGGTCATAATTTGGTCATAAAGTATTCTGCAGGGAAGATTTTCACACTTTTTAATATAATTAAATAATTTTCGAGTGCCAGTCTTGATAGGCCTCTTGGTCATAATTTTGTTGGGTTGCTGCCTCTATTGCCTCTCTTCATGTCGCCTGATGAACTAGTTTTACCTTTACCACCTTAACTATTGGCTGTGATGTGGTTTTTGGTATCTTTATGTTTGGTTGTTATGAATATATAACAGGCTATCAATATGCTAGATGAGATAGTGGTGGGTCAACAAAAGCAACTAACTCATATGCTTACTCAACTGAATCAACTTATGCTGGATAAGAATATTTTTTTTATGCCTCATAATAGGGAGGTGGAGATTTTGAGGTTTTTAATGCTTTTTTTTAGCTTTACAATCCATAGAGTAGGATAGGCACCTCTGGACAATTAGTGATTACCTAGTTGATTGGAGCTTGTTATTAGTTCTTGTTGCAGCAGATAACAAGATGAGAATTGTTGTAACAACTAAGCGAACCACACTAATCGTAATAGGATGATGATCCCTAGCCATCACCTGAAAATGCAGAACTGTGTGACCCACTCTAAGCTTACCCCAGATCATCATCCTATTGCCTGAAGGCATCGTGAATAAAGATCCAATGCGTAAGTGAGAATACCCCTCATTATTTCTTTCCTCTTCTCCGTCAAGGAAAGTGTTCACCTGGAAAACTCAAACTGATTTATTGCTTCTTAGTTTTATGGATTTCATGCTTAACTCCATGGTTATTCTTACGACTTAGCTGTCTTTGATGGTTTGATGAACATGATGTTTGGGATTATGTCAAGTTTGGGATTTCAGAGCCTAAGAACGAAGAAGAAGAACAAGCTCTCAGTAATACAGAGAGGGAACAATGGAAGAAAGACAAGAAGAAGAATGCACATGTGTTGTAGCTTATTCAACAAGGAGTGGACCGAGCAGTTTTCCAAAAGATTATGATCATGTCTTCAGCAAAAGTAGCATGGGATACTTTGGCGACAAACTATAAAGTTATGGCCAAAATCAGTATTGTTAAGTTGTAGAATACTAGGAGATATTTTGAAAGTTTGCAGATGAAGGAGACAAAGGACATCAATTCTTTCATAAATCAGGTCATAACTGTTGTAAATCAGTTAAAGATTTATGGTGAAAATATAAAAAATCAAAGAGTGGTTGAGAAGGTCCTCCAATCTTTGTCTACCAAATTTGATGTTGTGGTAGCATCCATAGAAAAATCCAAGGATTTGGCATCATTGACAGTTGATGAACTGATGTGATCACTTCTATCGCCTAAAGCAAGGATAGACAGAAATAAGGATTCCACTTTAGAGACCGCTTTCAAAAGTTAGGTTTCTATTTCAAGAGACAGAGGTTGAGACAGAAGTAGATAAAGAGGCAGAGGATGAAATGGAAGATATGGTGGTAAGAAAGATGGCTAAGAAGAGCATGGACATGCAAGTGGAAGCAACTACAGAAGCTTCAACAATAATCAAAGAGTTGACAAATCAAAGGTGAGATGCTATTATTGCGATAAATTTGGTTACTATGCTCGTGATTGCAGGAAGAAGATAGCTGATCAAGGGAACCAAAGAGCTAATGTCACTATAGAGAGTACTAACTCTATATTCCTAGCTTGCGATACCATGCATGAACCTTCTGCTAGTGTGTAGCTGTTAGACAGTGGTTGTAGTAACCACATGACAGGCAACATGGATTTGGTTGCAAATTTCAAACAATCTATGAAAACAGAGGTAAAATTGGGGACTGACAAGACTGTGGAAGTAGATGACAAAGGACTGGTCAACATTTTGACCAAGCAGGGGGAGTCGAAGACAATCTCAGAGGTATACTATGTTCCTAGTCAGAAAACATAAGTTGTTAAGTATTGGTCAATTGACACAAAAAGGATACAGAGTTATCTTTCAAGGTCAAGAATGTGTTATATATGATAATCCCCCAAGCAAGCAGCTGATAGCAAAGGTGTAGATGACGAGGAACATACTCTTTCCTCTAATTTTGAATTACAGTGGTCAGGTGAGTTCTTTTACAGTTGCATGTTCTAATGATTGTTGGTTTTGGCACTTTCGATTTGGACACTTGCACTAATCTGGTTTAAGATTGTTGCAGTAAAAATAGATGGTCAGAGGAATACCTCCCATCAAAGAGCCTGCTAGTACTTGTGAGTGTTACATCTTAGGAAAACAACACCATGAAATTTTTGCAAAGGGAGTTGCATACAGAGCAAAGAAACCTCTTGAGCTAATGCATACATACTTGTGTGGACATATGAAGACACAGTCGATTGGTGGAAGTTGTTACTTCCTCACTTTCACTAATGACTACAGCAAAAAGACTTGAGTTTACTTCTTGAAGCAAAAGTCTGAAACTTTTGCAAAATTCAAAGAATTCAAAGCCTTAGGAGAGAACCAAAGTGATCGAAAGATCAAGGTATTGAGGTCAGATCATGGTGGAGAATATGACTCAAGGGCATTCCATGATTACTACAAACATGGGATCAGAAGACAGTTTACAAAGAGGTACACACCACAGCAGATTGGTATAGTAGAGAGAAAGAAAAGAACAATTATGAACATGGTAAGAAGCATGTTGAAAGGCAAAAACTTGTCTAATGAGTATTGGGCAGAAGCAATTGAATGTGCTATTTATGTGATCAACAAATCCCCTATAAAGAGCGTAATAAATAGAGTACCAAAACAAGCATGGTAAGGTATGTATTGCAGCATATCTCATCTTAGATGATTTGGATGTGTAACTTATGCACATGTGCTTGAGGAACAAAGAGGCAAATTAGATGATAAAAGTGAAAAATGCATATTCATTGGTTCTAGTGAGCAATCAAAAGCTTACAAATTGTATAACCCCGTCATAAAGAAGAACATAATTAACAGAGATTTTGTCTTCAAGGAACAGGAGTCACGAAATGGAAATGTAGACAAAAAAGTTGATGCAAGTGCCACTGATGGAAGAAGATGATGTACCAGAAAAGGAGCAGCAAGAATCACAAGTAAAGACACCAAAAAGAGACACACCAACAAGGAATCCAAGATTTTCATAGCAGCATGGATCCTTAAGTAGATCAACAGATCAATATTCTCCCAGCAATCAATCAGGTGATGAATCAAGAAATGGTAAGAGAAAGATGAGAATTTTGAAATATAATTATCATGATTTGGATGTTAGTTCAAATTTTGCATTGTTGTCATTCCAACCTTCTTCGTTTGAAGAAGCAATCAAAGATGAATATTGGGTGCAAGCCATAGATGAAGAGATTGAAGCTATTGAAAAGAATGATACATGGGATTTGGTTGATTTGCCAAAGGACAAAAATCTCATTCGTGTGAAGTGGGTGTACAAGACAAAGTTGAATGAAAAAAGTGAAATTGACAGATTTAAAGAAAGACTTGTAGAAAAAGGATTGTCACAGCAACCGGGAATAGGCTTTGGAGAAACGTTTGCTCTGGTAGCCAGATTGGATACTGTAAGAGCAGTTCTAGCCCCAACAGTTTAGAACAAGTGGAAAGTATATTAGATGGATGTGAAATTAATCTTCTTGAATGGAATTCTAGAAGAAGAAATTTATGTGAAGCAACCTCTAGGATGTGAAGTTGAGGATAATGAAGAGAAAGTTTACAAGTTGAAGAGAGCGCTCTATGGACTGAAGCATGCGCCTAGAGCTTGGTATAGTAGATCGACAACTACATGATTAAGAATGGATTTTGTAGAAGCAACATTGAGCCTACCTTATACACAAAGGTAAATGAGCATGTACAGATTTGATTGTTTTCTTATATGTTGATGACATGATTTTTAGAGGTGATTTTGACATAAATGAATTTAAAGTAGCCATGATGAAATAATTTGAGATGACAGATCTTGGTTTCATGAAATATCTTCTTGGCATAGAAGTTGAACAATCTGAAAATGGAATTTTTATTTGTCAAAATAAATATTCCAAAGATTTGTTAAAAATATTAAGGATGGGAAATTGCAAATCTGCCCCTACACCAGTTGCAACATGTACAAAGTTAAGCAAGGATGATGAATGATCAGATGTCAATCCAACTTTATTTAAAAGATTGGTTGGTAGCCTCATGTATCTCACAGTTACAAGACCGAATATTATGCAAGGAGTGAATTTGATTTCTAGATTTATGGAGACTCCAAAAGACACACATTGGAGTGCAGGAAAAAGAATTATGAGGTACATAGCAGGAACTAGAGATTGTGGCATAATGTATGAAAGCACAAAAAAAAGGATTTGATTGGATACACAGATAGCGAGTTTGCAGATAATTTGGATGATAGGAAGAGCACTTATGGTTTTGTGTTCCACCTTGGTTTAGGTGTGATTTCATGGGCATGTAATAAGCAACCCATTGTGACACTTTTGTTAGGAGAAGCAAAATATGTAGCAGCAACATCAACAACATGTCAAGTAGTGTGGTTAGGAAGAGTATTTGATGGACTCAAGCAGAAACAACAAGGATCAACAACAATATATTGTGACAACACCTTAGCAATTGCATTGTCCAAGAATAGTGTGTTTCATTAGAAGAGCAAGCATATTGATACTAGATATCACTTTATTAGAAAACTTGTGAGCAATGGAGAAGTTCACTTGAGGTGTTGTAAATCTAGTGATCAATTGGTTGATATAGTTACTAAGTCATTAGCACAAGATGCGTTTGAGTTTCATAGAAGAAACTTGGGCGTTGTAAGTCTAGCTGAGACATAGACCAGCAGGCATGTTTGAGTTGTCATGAGTCATGTTTTAGTTTAGCAGTTGTAATTAAGGGGGAGTGTTAAAATAAGATAATTACTCATGCATGAGGAGCTAGCTAAACATAGAGAGTCAATTAATTGAGTGATTGATTGGTTGAGTGTTGACTCAAGTCGAGTTAAGCGATAGACGACTTTGAGTGTGTGATTGCATGTGGTTGCATGTTAAGATATTTTAGGCAATTAGCTAGTTGGAAAAGGTTAAATACCCTTCACTGGGTTCATTGTAATCATCATGTTTTGTATGATTAGTAGAAAAGCAGCGACTCGTGTTTTATGTGAATTCATGCTTTGTCTCCTCCACCTTTCCAACAAATTGGCCCCACCTGTCACAGCCCTCTTGTTGCTTGCTGTCAGCCTTAGAAAGCCTCACCGAATCTAGTTGTCTACATAAATCACAAGCCTCTTGTTGCTTGCTTCCAGCCTTAGAAAGACTCACCTAATCTAGTTGTCTGCATAAAACTACAAAACAAACTGCATTCCACAGTGCCTAGAAATACCTTAGAATGTCCATGGATTTTTCACATATCTCTTGTTGGCTCTAGGGTAAAAGGACCCATGAAACGACCTTTTCTTCATCTTCTTCTATGTCATCCCCACCCGTGCCAAGTTATGTTATAATTCTGGGTTCAAAGGAGCTAATCATAGATGGAACATATTAATGAATCACATTCTAAAGGAGGAAGGAATAAAAAAGCTCTTTAGTCAGATTTTTTTTTGGAAGATTTTATTTTTTTGGTTTTTTAATTTAATTTTTCTAAAATCAAAAGTTAGATGAATAGTCATTGCACAATTGAAGTGTCTTAACTGTTTTTAAATGAATAGCCATTGCACAATTGAAGTGTCTTAAATGTTTCTAAAATTACAAGTTTGATGGATAACTTTTGCATAATTGAAGTGCATTAGAGTTTTTTCATGGTGCTAGATCTATATATGCAATTAAAAACACAGTGTAAATAACACAGACAAGGATTCACCTCAAATTTTTTGACTTGGCATCGGAAAATCCAAAAATTTACACTAAGAACAACTTAAAAAAAAATACAAAACACCTTGTTTAAATAATTCAAATCAAGATTTCACTTCAAATTTTTCCACTAGATTTTCGCACTTGAAAGTCCAAAAAATCACACTAAAAACAACTTGAAAAAATTACAAAACAAAATTATAAAATAGCTAAAAATAAAAAAAAAAATTAAAACAAAACTACACACAAATTTACTAAAACCATTAAATAATTTAAATAATTTACAAAATTTAATACTTAATTTTAAAATTCATTAAATATTAATATAATTTACAAAATTTATACTTATTTATTGAATTTAAAAGTTTAATATGTGCACCCATTACTTAATTTACAAAAATTTAATATTTAATTTATATGAATTTTAGAAGTACTAATAAAAATTTAATACTTAATTTATATGAATTTAGAAGTATTAATAATGTGCACACATTATTTATAGGGAATAATAAAGTAAAATTTAATACTTAATTTATATGAATTTAGAAGTATTAATAATGTGCACACATTATTTAT
>APFE031428955.1:172707-234814 GCA_000404065.3 Pinus taeda | reverse complement strand
TTTAATATGAAGGATTAATACATATCATGCAAATAAATGATAAAAATACTGAAGTTTTAAATATTTAATCTCTTTAGGTGCTTGATAGATTCAAGTTTAAGATGGATCTATACTAGTTAATAACAAAATATATATATTTGCTATGCAAAACTTTTCATAAATTTACAACCCAATATGTGTAGAAGTTGTCAAGAAGAACAAATGGATGGAAAAAATAAAAAATTACAACGCAACTCCATTTTAAACAACACTAAATTAAATTATAGATAGATCTATAATATATATATATAAATATATATATATATATATATATATATATATTATTAAATATATATATATAATATATATCATATGTGGCAATGTTTGGCAATGTTTAAAAAATAAATTAAACCATTCAAGATCCATCTTAAAAGTAAATATATCAAGCATCTAGAGGTATAAATGTATTAGTGTATAATTTTTTTTAATGTGAATGGATTAATACATAACATGGAATTAAATAACAAAAAATTATACATTTAAATATTGTATGTTTTCTTCTTGACAGATTCAAGTTTGATATGGATCTAGGCTAGATAATAACAATGTACATGTATTTTTAATACATAATTTCATATTGTGCAAAATCTCCATAACATTGACATGTATTAAAAGAATATAGGTATCATTAGGACCTACTTTCCCCTCCTAGGAACACTCAAGGCCCCTTAGTTTGTCTCCTTTATCCAAACCACCCAATAACACCTAGTATACCATTTAGGGTTCAAAGACCCCAAAGAAATGGCATTTCTCATGGTTGGTTTTGTTATTCATAATGCATAGGAATTAGAGGGTTCATTGTCCTATGTAAGGCCATTGTTTAATCCTTCTTGACCATGGTTAAGGCCCCTAGACCTATCCCTATTTCAAAAATCCAATTCATGCCAACCATATCCCATTCAAAGGCCAAAGATCACATAGGAAGGTCCCATGTTTGAGCATAAGAATAATTTTTAAATGCCCAAGCCCTTATTATATTTTTTTGATGTAACATACCCATTATGCTTTCTATTGAGGCTACTAGGTGCTTCTTGAAATCACAAAAAATCTATTTTTGTTTACTTTGATACCACTCTCTTATATGCCCAACCATCCCTATGGCACATTTTAGGTGATAGGATGCCCCAAATTCCTCTCACTAACATAGAATTTTCCTTTAATACCACTTTGTAATGTATCTAACATCCATGATACACACAAGCCACTATCATTTTAACTCTTATACCAATATGGTATCTACCCAAACATGTAATTAGGCGAAGATCCATATTTTATATTTCTAACCTCATAGTTCCTCATTGTATTATTATGAATTTAATAATGTTAATAAACATGACAATGTAGATTCATGTGAACACAATTAATCAATCATAAATACAAATGCAAAATTACATATATGCATGTACAATATCATTTAGATAATAAATTAAAAACATTAAGTCAACATAATAATGAATAAACCATAACACTTATCTATTTAGGAATTAATAGTCGATTGGCTACAAACAAATGATTTTCCACACATCTATAGGATCTCTATGGCACTTAGTCTCTTTGTAACAAGTCCACCAAAACACACAGGTTATGAATTCAGAAGATTGAAATCACTTATGGTTGGACACATCTCTCTTCACATAGTCCATTTTCTCAAAATTTCATAATATATAAACTCTTACAACTATCCCAATCCACTAATTTCCTTTCTTCATCAATCTACACAACACAAGGAATGGGATCTCCTTCTCTAACATGCATTTACTCAAGTTATCGTACTTTCCCCAAAGCTCAAGAAAAAACATTAACTAGGAACTCTCTTAACTAGGGACTCCAAGGATTCTCAATTATCATTCAGGTTTCTTTGCGACATAATCATATTTTCCACTTAGTTTCATGGAAACAACTTTCCATTGTTTACTCATAATTGCCCCATGGGAGAATATGCTTTGAGACAAAATTCCTAGGGAATAATGAATGACAATTTTCCCTTTTCTAACCAAAACTGACAAATTATATTTTACATGAATGGGAGTAGCCACATACCTTCATAAAAAGTCTATGTATCTCCCTTTCCCACTAACCCCATGGTGGAAGACATATTAAACAAATATTTTGATAAATTCATGGTTTAGGGACTTAGCCTCACAATAAACTAATATTATTTTTCTTTTCCCTCATTAGGCCCCAAAAGATATCTTTCTTTTCCCTCTTGTGGAATTATACTCTCTCATTTTGTCATCCTTCTCAAGATGCAATCTGTGATTTCTTTTTACTATTATCATTCAATGTACAATATTTATATATCACATCATTCAAATATTGAGTAATTTATAATGTATACATATGCATTGTTACTCTAGCGATCAAAATTTGGGGTGTTACATCCTTCTCCCCCCCATTGCCAAAGTTTACACCATCCTATGTACACATCACCTCACAAACAAAAAATATAATTTGAATATCAAAATTTCAATATATGTAGGTATTCCTCTTGCATTTGCATCCTTTATCTCCCATGTTGCCTCTTTATGGTTGTAGTAGGTCTATTGGACCTTTACTTAAACTATGAATTTATTCCTAAGCATACTAACCTGCATGTTTAGCATATGCATTTACTACACTTGGAATTCTCCTTTGATCTTCATCTTTATCAAATCCTAGTCAATAACATTTTTAGGATCATGCACATATTATTTTGCAAAAGCCACATCAAGCACATCATATAAGTTTTATTGTAGAAAGAAATGAAATCATGTATGCAACTAGTCTTATTCTACCCAATATTTTAAACAAAGTATATGGTCCAAGTAAAAAAAGTTGTGTTGGATTTTCACAACTAGTTAAAGTGTAACACTAATTAACGTATTTGAGTATTGAAAATATTATTCATAAATTTCTAGTTACTAGTGTCAAATGCCATATCACTGCTTATTATTTATCACCAAATGTTATGGTACTAAAAAAGTAAGGCACTTAACTATGCACCCTAAATTTCACACTCTAAGAAAAATAAACATCAATAAAATGTTCCTTATTCCATTCCATTGATAAAATTTTCCGTATTCCATTCATTAACGATCTTTTGGATAAGCTTAAAGGTCCTCAATTGTTTACTAAATTTGATCTCCATTTTGGATATCACTAAATTTGCATTAAGGAGGTTGATATTCTAAAAAACACTTTTTTCACTCATGAAGGCCATTATGATTCCTTGGTGAGACCCTTAGGCTTTGTAACACACTATCCATCTTCCAAAGTCTCATGAACCACATATCTCAACCCTTTCTACATCATTTTGTTCTTAGTCTCTTTTATTGTTATGATATCTTAATCTATGGTTAATCTTGGCATGCCCTTAGTGCACATGTCTATTAGGCCTTACAAATGATTTCTCATCATCACCTATTTTGTAAAAGGTCCAAATCTATGTTTGGTGTATTTAAAGTAAAATAATTGTGGTGTATTGTTAATAATCATGACGTATGATTCAACCCAAATAAAATTGAAGCAATGAAAGATGTCATATGTCCTAAGACTCTTAGAAGTTTATAAGGTTCCTTGGTATAAAAAGGTACAATAAAATGTTCATTAAGAATTATGGAAAAAATATTACTTCCTTGATTTTCTTACTTAGGAAAAATTCTTTTAGTTGGAATGAAGCCATTGATCAAGCCTTCTAGGATTTGAAGAATGATATTCATATATTGCTAGTACTTTCTCTACCAAAATTTGTTGCTTCTTTTGTTTCAAATATAATGTATTAGGAAAAGGAAGTAGAGCAATTCACATGCAAGAAGGAATACCATTGGCCTTTATTAGAAAAAAAATTTGTCAGTGGCACTTAGGAAAATCCACCTATAAAAAAAATGGCTATTTTTCATCCTATGGATATCTAACATCCTCACTTTCTTGGGAAATGTTTTTGAATTGAAAATTATCATCACATCCTCAAATATTGTTTGAAGAATAAGATTTTATGCCTAAAGAAACCAAAATGGGTTACTGAAATTTTAACTTTGATTATGAGATGGTTTATAAGAAGGGAAAGGAGAATTCGATAACTAATTCTCTGTGTAGAAAATATGAAAAGGAAGGGTCCCTATTTTCACTTTCTTTCAAGTTGATTAATTGAATGCTGTTAGTAAGTAGTGGTTACAGGTCCCAAGATTTCCGACTGTATGAAACAACTTCATTAGTCCCCCCTTGCGTCTAAAGGATATACTTGGGACAATGATGATATTTCTTATATAGGAAATTTGTATTTGAGAAAAAAATCAACCTTTAACTAAATTTTTCTATCTTAAATCCATGCATCTCCAACAAGAAGTCGTTCTAGCTTTCATAAAACATATAAATGCATCAAACATTAATTTTCTTAGGAAGGCATGAAGAAGAAAATATGTAGTTTGTGGTTGAATGTGACCTTTGTTAATGAAACATGGGATAAGAAATGAAAAATCTAGGTGAATTACAACCTTTACATATTCCTCCTATATGGACAAAAATTTCTATGGATTTCATAGTGGGATTATCCAGATCTAGAAATAAATTTGTTATCATGGTTTTGGTTGATTTCCTTTCAAAATATTCTTGATTTTTTTACCTAAAACACCCCTTAAATCTTCCACATTTGCTCAAGTCGTCATGGATGAAATCTTTAAGATACACGAGATTCCACAATCTACTTCATGGATTATGATCCTACTTTCACTAGCAATTTTTGGCAATAATTATTTAGGATATAGGGCGCTCAAATTCATTTTCACGTAACTTTTTGTCCTTAGTCTAATGATTAGACTAAAGTTTTCAAGTGTTTGAATTCATATTTTAGGCTCGTTACTTCTGAACAATACTCACAGTGGGTTTAATGGTTATTTATAAGAATGGTGTTGCAATACATCTTATATGGTGCCACTCATATGACCCCCTTTAATGCTATCTATGGTGAAAACACCATACCAATACTATCCTACTTACTAAGAATATTGAAGGTATAGGAAGTTGAAAAAAACCTTGTATATAAAGATAATATTATCTGCACTCTTAAATATAATCTACTCATGGCTCAAAATTACATAAAGAAACATTCTTATCAACATCACTCATAATGCCATTTTGAAGAATTGGATCAAATGTTACTTTGTATATAGTCTTATACGAAGGCCTCTCTCAAATACAATCACTGCCAATATATAACTCTGAAGTTTTATGGCCCCTACAAGATCCTTGTAACCACCCCATCCCACATTTACTCGCTTTTACAAGCTATCTAGGGTAAATGTGTGATGAGTGTTACTATGACATGACCTGACTTCCAAGTTCCATTTATGGAAGTGGGGTCTACTAACTAGAAACATACTACCTCTCCTTAAGAACATAAAAGGCGTAATTATTAGAGCTCTCATGTTATAGTACAGATACTAGATCTAACCCCCTTTTCTCTTGGTGACATTATATAGGTTCATTCTATCCTTTGGGAGAATGTATCTAGACACCTAGGGGCTTGAGAAGTTAGGTAAATTATACGAAAATGGACCCCTAGCCAAAACATACACAAGTGGGTTAAGTTGACCTCCTTGGGGATGTAAAACTCTAGAAACCTTTCTCACAATTATGAGTTTTTTTCTCAATTATCTCAATTATGAAATAATTATTATCTCACAATCATAATATTTTAGCAAAATAATTATGAGAAACTGCTCAATTATGTAAATCATCCTTTTAACATGGAATAAATCTCACATAAGTAAAAGAAAATGTGAAAGGGGATGCATTCTAGCCAACAACTGAGGTAAGTTGAACTTGGGTTTATCTTGCTATAATGGAGTGACAAATAGGGTTACAATAGTTACAACAATGCAGGCAAATCACAATTGTAGGAAAGGGTGTATATTATTTGCAGTGCATGTTTCGAGTGACAAGGGGAAGGATGTTGAGGATGATAAAGTCTTGAAGAGGTATCTCTTTTTGCAACATTTTCAGGATGTGTTTCCTGTAGAGATTTCAGAGTTGCTGCCTCTGATAATTACTTAAGTCGGGTCTACTAACCGAAAACATACTGCAACTGATAATTTTTTTTTTGTTGAGTAAAGGCTATGCTAATTATATTAAAAAACCAAAAAAATATGTACAAGAGGTCAGAACCTCTGAGAGCGAGTGTTCAGCTCTCTGGCAAAGCTTACTTCATCCACCTTGATGGTTTGCATATACAAGCTGGAGATTACAAAAAATACCAGCAGAGAAGTTATGTGCTGTGACATAGACTGACCAAGACAAACATAGACTGACATTGACCTGTAAAAAAACTGGAAATTATCCCAGACCCCGAGACCCATTACAAGAAACAGTTTTTGTGACCAGCAGTTTCATAATTGCGTCATGCCACCAGACCAAAACTAAGCAAAAAGAAACTACAACTTTCGCCTGATATCAGGCTTACCCCTGACGCCCTTGCCATTAGTTGCCCTGCTTCTTGCGCTCCTCAGCTTCTCACTCCAGCTCTCGTTTCTTGCGGTCTTCTGCTGTGCGAACCGGGTCCCGTTCCCAGGTAACTTCCATGCCAACCGGAATATCTTCAAGATGATCTATACCCGGAGGTAATTTGAGGTACAAAGTGTAAGCAAAAGAGTCATCAGACTCTTCAGTCTTTGGCTTGCTCTGAGGAGAGGAAGGCTGGTCAATTTGAGCTTCATTGAGAGCCTCTAGAGGACCTTCTGGAATAACCACGGGTTCTTTCCTTTTGAGGCTGGTAATTTCTTGTAAGGCTTCCGCTTGCTCGGCTGAGTAACCATAGGTGCTGTCCTCATCCATCTTGCTCTGAGGTTCTGGGCTGTAGGAGCTGTCTTTCATCTTGAAATTATTGTCCGAGGAGGGGGGCGTCTTTTCCTCCATATCCGCCTTCCAACTTCCCTCCGCCTCATCCTCCTCAACAAAAATTACTGTTATCATGGCTTTCACTACAGGTTTGTCCCTCTTGCGGCGATAATAAAGGGTCGCCGTCTGCACTTCGTTGTTCAAATCTGCCTCAGGAGACGCCGAATCACCCGAGGGAGGCGAAGCACGAGCCAGAGGAGTGATACGCCTCGGGCTTGATTGGATATTGTCCCTGGTGCGGCTCTGCCCAGAATTACCTCCCCTGCGAGGCCTGCGATACCCAGTGCACGGAGCCATACTATTCCCAGAGTGAAACTTAACGGCCTGGTGCCTTCTTCGAACAGAAAGAGTGTCACAGAGAATGATACCGCGGTGGTTCTGCGTCCTGACTTCCACCGTCAAATGCACTCGAGTCGATTGATCACACACAGCATGAATGTAGCAGGGGAAAGACTCGAGGGTGGGTATTCTGCCCTCAGAGCTTCCCTCTTCCACGCCCACCTGAATGACTAGTTCTCCAGAACGACAACCGAACTGCAAACATAACCACAAGAATGTTTCCGCCATTACAAGATATCTGGTGCCCGAACCTTGGGAAGACCCCGGCATTGAAGCGCCATTAATGCGCGTTAACTTCGTTGGGACAAAAACCAGCCCGTAGCTCATGGCACCCACCTAGCTATAGCATGGCACCATGCCCTCGGCGCGTGGACGTCTTCTCATATTAAATACAACAATTAACACCCGCATCCGGGTTACTGCAACTGATAATTACTTCCAATTATATATGATATTATTTTAACACGTTGTAGAACATCATTAAGTAATTACACTCATAACATTCAATTGGTCAAATATGAATGGTCTCATAAATTTGACTTCTTGGAAACTTCAATCTTTCCTATTACTTCCCACATGTGAGAGAGAGAACGAGAAATGTGAGTGATGAGTGAGTGAGTAAATGAGAAGTTCAACTGTCTTTTTATAGTGATAATAGGGTGCTCAAAGAAGCATGTCTCCTTGTAAATTAAATTTAAAAATTAAATTAATTTTTATTTCTTTTTATTTAAAAATTTTCTTTTTCTTTCTTTTAACTTGTGTAGCTAGGGAGGTATTCACATTGAATTTTTCAGATGTTCACTTGGCTAAGAAAATTCTCCACCCCAATAAAATATTAACGAGCCTACTATGTTAATGTATCCATCCACTTAATCTTCTATTCCTGAAACACGTGGAAATCATGTTGCATCAACATCATGAAATGGATCTAGTCACCCACCAGCTAAATACCCTTTGGAGATATGGTCAGGTACCCCCTAATCAGGATAAAAATAAAACTAGCCCTGGGTGACCAACTAACTAAGTCATCACTTGGAACTAGGTCAATTATCCTTGACCAATGGTGATACCTTAGGCCCATTTACCATTCCCCCATGTTTTCACATGAAACTTGAATGGTAAAAATGCTTACCCAATGCTTTGAGGAACTCACTCTACCCACTAGCCAGGTAACCCTTGGAAATATGGTCTAAACCTTTTAATCGAGGAAGTACTCTAACCCCTGATGCTATCTACACCATTCTCCTTAGCCACATTACATGGCACCTAGTCAATACCATTGACCTCGGGGGAATGGTTTCCCTTATGCCACAACATCAACACCCTCTCAATGAGGGAGGCATTATCAACCACTCCAAGCTTGTCCCTTAAGTACATAAAATTTATTAGGGACAAAGGATTTATGAGAATTTCAATAACCTACTCATCCATAGAAATGTATTGGAGCCTCACTACTCCCTTTTGTACCATGTCTCGGATGTAGTGGTACTTGATCTCAATGTGCTTTGACCTGTCATGGAAAACATGATTTTATGAAAGCTTCACAAAGCAATGATTGTCACAATGTGTCACGGTTGTCACTCACACCTAATAAAAAAATCTTGTGAGTGTGTTTTGAAACCACATTGCTTCACAAATCGTCAAACTAGTTGCCATATACTTAACCTTTGTAGTGATGAGTGTGATAGATGTTTGCTTCCTACTAATCCAAGGTATCATAATAGAACCTAAACTGAAGAAAACTGAAGCAACATCCTACTCTTCATGTATTTGTCACTTCCTACCCAATTACAATATGTGTATCCCTATAATAGTACTTCACTATTTGAGACACATCTCAATCCATAACTGAATGTACCACAAAGATATCTCAACACATGCTTTGCCACAATCTAATGTATATGCCTAATTTCCACCATGAATTGGCTCAAAGTGTTCACTACAGAGTAAATATCAAGCCTAGTATTAACCAAATTGTTGTCACTGCGACAACGACCCTCCAAAATTTTTGCCTATGTCAATTTTGGAGCCTACGTAAACTATCACTTCAAGTTCCTTAGTGTCGTCATGTTGTTTGATTTTTTATTTGTGTGTTTTCTCCTAGTGTCACATCTTCCTAAGTCGATGTCTCCTAAGCATTATCACTTAACCATCTTAATTGTTGTAGTTATTTAGTCCATGGTTGGGTGAAATCATCACTTATATTGACTTAGAAACTAGCCTTGTTTCTACGCACACACTAGAAAAATCGCAAAAATAATAGAAAAGGCAAACAAAAGTGAGAAAATCACTCAAAAAATAAAAAGTGCACTCCAAGTTGGTGAAGACATGAGCCCAACTTGAGCACACTCCTTCGGGTTGAAGAAGTGTTCCCTCCTTGAATGCACTCCTTCATGCTGAGCAAGTGCACCATGGTTGAGCACACTCCTTTGTGTTGACGACCTCATCCTAGGTACATTCATGAGCAACGTGTTGCATGTGGGCACACTCCTAGAAACTATAAGCCCACTTAACTTCTCTTAAATAATGCTTTCACTTGTTGACAAGTGACGCTCATGGATGAATTAATTTTTCATGTTAACCACTTTGAATCAGCTCAGTTAATCATTCATTTACATTATCATTCTATCTGATTTGGGCACGCAGTTGGGAATCGAGAAACTCTACATCAACAAGCGCTACAAGTAAGTTTTGCATGTCAAATATTTTCATTGCCTTTCATGATTTCACTATCGTTCTTTCTTATTTTGTTGTCATTTCTTTATTTTTAAATTTGTTTGCTAGCATTTATGCTCAATCTTCATGCTGTAAGTGTTAATTTGTCATCGCATGCAGAACCCCTTCACATTCTTCAACCCTTTCATAATCCACTATGAATGAGATAACAACTATATAACATCGTGGATCTTTCTTTTCCTCATTTTGATCATCAAATCTTGATATTTAAACTTGTTTCTAAGCTTCCAATAGGTAGAGCGCACTTCTTGAGCTCGAAGCCCAATCAATCTCAAAAATTGTGCCAGAATTATCAATTTTTCCTCTTTAGAGCACTTCTTCACCACGAATAGTTATTCCCTCCCTTGAGTGGATGATCACATCGTGAAGACACGAAGAATCTTCCTTTGACCCTTCGACATGCGACATTGTGCCTCCTTTCTCTTGAGTGCATGAGCACACCTCGAAGGCCTGAATACCTGACTGCATCACCCTTCGTCCCTTCGGAGTGAGACAGTGTGCTCTCCCTTTCTCCTTAAGCACATGAGCGAATTGTAGAAATTTCACCTATAGAACAAACCAATATATGTAATGTCCTAAAGCATAATAATTGTTCTACTTCTACAAAACATTAAGTGAAAGCATAATCGAATTCATGAGCAACATCAAGTAGAAACATGCATAACTGATCAAGAGAAGTAATCACACATAACACAAGATATATCCGGGGGAAAGCACCAGCATAAAACCCCAACCATGTATATCGATCAAGTGGAAATCCTCTTCACAATACAAAAAGAATTAGCTCTCAAACTATTCAGTTCTCAATGAACTATGAAGATATGAAGATATATCTCATGAAGCAACCAAGCCCTGTATATAAAGGCTTTACCTATGGTCCAATCCCTATTTCCTTGTGCAACTTGCTTAGGAAATAATAGCAAAAGCATGTGCAATTAATTCCAACCATACCAAGTTAACCAGTGGTCCAACTACGCAATCCTTGAGGACACTAGTTCCTCAACGATGCAAAAACTACTTACTAGAAATAGTTAAGCATTTGATAGTACACTGTCTCACATCTAATCTCAACTGGGTCTCTGATAGAATTGACATGCAACAGTTATCCATGAGTGAATCCTCAGTTATCTAAAATAATAGTTATCAGTTGCATGCAAGCATTAACAAACTATATTTTATTATTTTAACAACTTGTTAAAATAATCTAACTAGACTTGACTAGTTAGAACTAAGTCAACTGATTCTCTCATTATAGAACTCATATTTATTCCCTCAATCAGTGGACGAAATTAAGGATAAATTCCTCAATCAGTGGGAAAACTCATGTGCATGCTCATAAAGACTTCAAATTTGAATTTCCTTAAATAATTAACTCAACTATTAATATTTCCAATTACTGTTCAGACCAAAATTAATTTTACTTCCTATAGATAGACTAGGGATTGTTATAAATAGGAAGAGACCAAGAAATGCTATTTTTAGAACTTTCTATTTTTAGCAGTTTCACCTCTCACCCAATGTGGCCAATGACCTTAATTGCCAAACTGCTATTTTTAGACATGCTATTTTTAGCGGTTCTAGTTTTAGCACATTATAAATTTAACATTTCTTGTTGGATATTTTTCAACATGAATGGTGAAGACTTCAAGACTTAACAACTCTCCCCTTAAACCCTTCAGAGCGTGACAATGTGCCCTTGAGGTTTCGTTTCGCTTACTTGAGCACATGAGCACACTACAAAGCCTTGAATGACCCCTTACACCCCTTCGTGCTTTGAAAGAGCACCCTCCTATTTTGCATGGCCATTTTCTCATGCATTCAAGTTATTTTGTGTTGATTTTCATATATTTTCATGTCCACTTACATGTGATTTCTCTTTGTACGTGATTTACAATTATTGTTTCATAAGTAGGTTACTTTAAGATAATATGGTCATTATGAGTGTGCTGCCACAAACAGTTGTTCGAGCTACAAGTATTGTCTCTCTATCATCATCTGTTGGAGAATGTCACCTCGTAATGTGGCCTCCAAAGAGCTCTTAAAAGAAATCACTTATGAGTTTGTTGAAGTTACAAAGCCAAACATTCCCATATATGAAAAGACCCAATGCTTTATTTATAAGACTATAGAGGTCACATGGAGCAAGATATGCAACACATTCATGCAGGAGAAGTTTGTTGAGGACTTAAAAGATGTGCATGCATAAATCAACATCAGTTAGTCTAGAGTGCATAGGATCACATGCAGATTCGCGGTCATGCCATGTGCAGAGGTGGTTGAATGGATCATTACACATGTGTATGACTCTCACCTTATTCTTCGTAGTAAGAGTGGTGATCATCTCGCCACCTATTATGGTGAAGATATGTAAACATATTATAATATGATCAAGCTCAATGAATATGAAAATGATATATTTTACATAAGATGGGTTGACCTTGACACAAGTGACGTTATCAAATCCTGGTGTTGAGATCCTACCAAGTTTTGCTATCGCCCATCCGCAATCTATCTAATAAATATTCTCAAAGATGTAAATCAGTATTTGATAGCCATGTATTTTTAGTTGTATGGGTGCAAGAACATTGAGGTGTTAGAGGAGAATTTGGTATATACACTCAATATAGTGGTGACATGAGATCGAGTTATCAATTGGGCAGATATATTATCATATGAATTGCAGCATCAAGTGGGGTGGGAAAAAGCATCTTTGGGGGTGAACCAGGCACTATAATTCATGTCTTCATTTCTATTAGATGGAATCTGTCCACAGTATGAGTTCCCAAGAATGAAATGGAATTAATCCCCTGAAAAGAAGTTCTCGGTTTACGTCCACTGCATAGTGTTATCAGAAATAAGCTAAGCACTTCTTTGTAGTTATCTTTGAGATGATATTTGAGATTTATCCTCCTTGCATGACCGATAAAGTGAAGGAGTCACTCTAAGATATCGCAGACTGGTTTGAAGCTCCCGAGGGTAGATACATTAGATTTTTTGGTTGTCAGGTATCCCCTCATCTTATGCCGCGATATGTTACCAACAAGGTGGTGATACAAGAAGTAACAGCTGGACAAGGGACCGTCGAAAATTATTCACAGGAGGAAGAAATCCCCTTGGCACATATTTCCATTGGGGATCATATTATATGAGTTAAATAGCCACAAGGCAACAACAACAGAGATATAGGAGTTGGAATGCCAACACTTAGCCAATAAATACTTTCATGGATATGATCCTAGGTGGGTGGTCAGGGAACACTATGAAAAGATTGGTCACAATACAAGGTACTCATCAATGTCCACAATAGATGACGAGAAGATAAAGAGCTGGTAAAAATGAACATAAAAACACATCCATGGATGGAGACCAGGTCACCCAACAATCCACTACATCAAGACTTGTAGGTATAGGAGGCGGAATAGATAGGCCCTCAAGTAAAGAAAATAGCTCCTTAGAAAAGGATCACATATGATTTAGTGGGTGAGAGGAGAAAAAAGTGAGAATTTGACCCTCTGAACATAGGATCTATCCAAGTAGAACAAGAGAGGAGAGAGGTAGAAGAATAAGAGGAGAAGAGCAAACATGATGGGTTTCTCCATAATCAACAAGACGAAGAAGAATAAAGGAGAAGGATAGAAGAAGAAGTCCCAGGAGAAAGAAGTAGCACAAAAATTGGAAGAAGAATAGTTGACTCAAGAGATGGAAGAGGAATAGTTGGAGGAGGAAGATACCATCCAACCAATGGAGGAAGAACCAAATATTCTAGAAGAACATCCTCTCATAGGTGGTCATCTTTTGTTTGGAGAGATGGGGATCACACCTTCACCAACTGACAGAATCATGGATGTATGTAGTGTAACGTTCGATCAGCTTAAGAAGAGGATCATGCAGTAGAGGCATAGATGCTTTCCCAATGATACTCAAAACCCACTATTAGTTTCAATAGAGAAGGTGATAACCTCCAACACCAGAAGGAATCCCATAGCTATTATGGCAATGAATGTTGCATTGCTACAACAACATATGATAATTTTGAGTACTTACTGAATGAGAATGCTTGGTTGAGAAGAGAACATTTTGTGGTGAAGAAATAGGCACAATATCTTGTGATGGAGAATCAACATTTGTCATCAAAATATTCAGCACCATCAAATTACAGTCATCCATGCAGGAAGAATTGGGGCCAATGGAGGACACCATGGCCTGATTATGCAATGAAATGATTCTTTTACAACAAGTGGTGTAAACTCTTGTTGGCATATAGAAGAAGGCACAAGAAGTGGTGAGACTCCTAAAGGTATAAAATAGAGTAGAGTATCATCTTCAAGAGTGAGTTCTCATGTATCAAGATGCTCCATGACATTTACAGAAGAAATAAAGGATTATTGTAGAGATGGATAGGGTTCATTTGAGACTCCACCACCAAAACTACATATGTATTAGCGAACAGTCGATTAGTACCATTGTTGTATATAATCGGCTGCATAACGATTTTGAGCCTCTTACAAAAAAGCATGGGATGCCTTCGATAGGTACACTTGAAAAAATCATAGGTAGGGATATCATCTTCGAAAAGATCAAGTAATACATCGAGTAGATAAAGCATGCATCGAAACAGGAAGTCTTAGAGGTAACCAAAGTCATTATTCTACAATACACCTTTGCACCAGTCAAATCACGTATGAAACTATCATGGATATGGAATAATGTACAATCAACATCTAAGAACATATTGACAGAGGCACTAGAGGTACATATGCGCTACATTAGAGACTTGCTAGTTTAGGTCAAAGACTTCTAAACAAAGTTCATACCATGGAACACTTAGCTTACAAATGAGCTCAATGTGGAAGAAAATAACTTATCAATTTGATGAGTCTTTGTCCCATTATCATTTTTTCTTATATAACCATCATCTCATTTGTAATTTGTCTTATGTAATAAATGATATGTAATGAAGTCCAAGGGACACATGTGGAATGTGAATAACCACCCAGTGGAATGTAATGAGTCATGTATAGAATATGAACAATCATAAAATTCAACTAGTCGTGAGGAAGCTAAAAGGTCATTGTTACTTGTTATAAATAGATCCTCATAACTCAAGCAAAGGGATTTTTGGAAGGCTTAGATTCTAGAGGTATTTCCTTGGCTTCTCCTTTAATACATAGGAGATAGATCATTCTTTGGAGAAGCAAGTTGTGGCTTCATGTTCCACTATTGTATACATTGTTTCATCTATGTAACAATGTACTTGGGATCTTGCACTTTTAATTAGAAGGTCAATGAGCCGACATTTATTTATACATGTATCATAGATGTAGTTAGACCATTCTGGCTATGTTTATGGTATATGTTGTTTTAATTACATACTAACTTAATGAACTAATTCATTGCTTATTTATGGCTAATATTGAATGAGTATTGTTATACTTTAACGATTGTTGTGTATTATGTGGACTAATTTGCAGGTACTCGACACGCATTTCTCTTTCTTCTTGGTTCCCCCTTTAGGATAGTACTATTACTTTTTTAATTGGTGGCTCATTTCCCTCACCAGCCGTGGAAGTCTCCATTGTACACCTTACGTTAGGTGTCTCACAAAGCTTATATTCTTACCTCCCCAAAGTGGTTTTTTGTTCTCTTGTATTGGATTGTAACTAAGGCATATCTTTAAACCTTTCCAATGATGGCCAGAATGTATGACTGTATGGGACTCCTACACCAAACAATGTGAGGTCTAATTGGGACTTCATAATGGGGAGATCACATTAAAATGTTGACAACATCCAACACCGTCAACATATTTGGCACTATAAGGAGGGATAGATGACAAGTTGAGCCTTTGAATTCTGTTTGAGCCTCTTATCTTTAATGGCTTCATCCTATATCATAATCTTAAGGTGTTTTTCCGAAACTTTAGATCTTTCAATTCCCATAGACTTTTTACATAACTTGTCACATTTTCAATTCGATGGAAAGGGTATGATAACCATCCTTGATTTCATAGTTGAATTCATTCAATTTTGTTTTTCAGGTGGTGTTTATTCTCAAGAAATATTCACATAATTGTTTATTCTTACATTATACAGTCGTGCAAAGCAATGGTGTTATTCTCTACCCACTATTTATATTTCCTCTTTTAAGCATTTGGTTAATGAGCTTCCTCATGTTTTTGACAAATATGAGGATCAAGATGAAATTGATGAAATTGATAAAATTATAATGGAATTGAATGAATCGATTGAACATTTTGTTGATCGATTCCTTCATCTCTATTATCAATTTCCAGATGATGATGTGGACTCGTAGTTCTTGGATGAGAAGTTTCATTTCTTGGTACGGATGTCAAGAAAATATTTTGAATCTAATTCATTATGTCCTCCTAATCTGAAATAATTTCATCATCCTGAGGAAGAATTGTACCTACCTTTTTTCCCATGTTGTCCCCCTTTTGATGTTTCATGTGTTGGACCTAAACCAATCACTAAACTAAAAGATCACTTTGTTGATGAAGAATTATTTTTTCTTGCACATCTTTCCCCTGATGGTGATTCTTTTGATCCTATCAATCAACCATCTTCTAATCTTGATATTCCCATTCAATCATTCACCTGTTGATCAAATTGAATCATTGGATTATCATGACCCTGATGACTTCCTTTTTTATGAATTATATGGTCATGATTGTTCAAGTAATATGGATGATTCTTTACTCTTACATGAAGATTTTGATTTCTAGAAATTTAAATGGAGTCTGATGCGATTATCAAATATTTTCTTTCAGCTATATCATGTTTTGATCAAAAGGATGACATGCTAATCATTGATGATTTTTGCAGTAATCTTGAAATTCTATCTTCTGTTGAATCTCATGATTTAAATGATGAATATGGTTTTGATAAGCAGCTGATCAAGTTTTTTCCGAACTCAAAATTAATTGAAGTGAGTAGGGAACTTCAAACTACGTTGACGGTTATGTCAAGTTCCTATCACCATAGTGGCATTCGTGATTTCGATCATCTTATGATTCTTTTGCAAAATTTTATCAATAGTGTCATCACATGGAATGTTGACTCTCTCCTGAGGCACACTTATTTTCTTCACATAAATTTTTTCAACTCCGAGTAGAGGAAATCTAATTTGACTGTTGAACTTCCACCACTACATCCCATCTCATAAGATCTCTAAACTGTAATGTAGACACAGGGAAGAATCTTAACGAATATTTTTCATCATCCATTAAATAGTCTCTCACGCACGAAAGCATGGATCATGGTCAACCTGATAACATTGCTTATGATGTGGGTCTATCCTTTTTTAATCTTTCCTGTGTATCTTTCCCTAAAGGTTATTTCCATGATCCCATTATGGACTCATGGGAAGATTATTTTCAATTTGGACCCATGTTTGGTAGCCTACACTTCATGAAGTCTTGTGTGGTCATGGACTTGGTAGTTTCTATGTTGTGGAGTGTTTCATTTAAAGAGTAGTTGAGTGTTATACAACATTGTGGTTACACGTTTTGTTTCCATTGGTCAGTTCATATGTTTGCACGATTTCTCTAGTTAACTCCATTATTGTTTGTTTTGGTTGTACACGATAACATTCTTTGGTTCTATTGTGGTACCCAAAAATCCCCTATTATTTATACTTAGAACATTTAAATAATGGGTACCCGTTCTAGGTTTTATAATAAATAAATTAATCATAATAGATTTACATTCCAAAAATTCCAAAAAAACCCAAAATATGTCATTTTTGGTTATCATTTAGGTTTAAGTCCTAGTTGAATAACTAGGTTTCCTTTTTATATAAAATCACACATCACAAATGTTTGGAATTCGTGATAATATCCCTTATCAAATGTTGCGATGCGAAATTTCCTTTGAAAATAAAGCTTCTCTCAATAAAACGAAGAAAACAAAGGAAAACACTCACCTGAACATAAATATTCATCTTACCCTCCACAGAGACACATCATTATTGTAGATCGTGAGTCGCACATCCCTATTGGTCAGCTTTTCTATCATGAGTATATGCCTACAAATGAGTATATGACTATAAATATATTGGTATTGGCAGGGACTTGCTGCTTCCCAGCCCGCCTTGTTTTTGTATTGTATTCCAAGTATAAAATGCGAAAAATATTGAAATACAAAAACGAAAGGAGATATTTATTAGTAGAAGTTGTTTATCAATTAAATATAGCTTTACCATCCGTGAAAATTCCTATCAAATTTTAGGAAAATTTTGTACATTGTAATATATTAAGCTATTCTACTCCACGTTCCACACGATCTCCTCTGATCTCAGCATCGGGTCCTTTACACGACACATTTACATACCCAAAAGAAACAAAAAAATGCAAAAAGTCGACCATGTGGGCATTTAGAATTTGTAGAGAATATGTCAAATTTGCTTTCATTCGAAGTTTGGTTAAAACTATCCCCACATAACCAAGTCAATTGACACATGGCGCATTCATTTTACTGTATCGTATGGACACCAATCAATGGCGGCTTTTCCAGAGGCCTTCGTGTTGACGCGTGTTTTATTTTTTAAATATATTTGCAATAAAGTTAGGTGGTAGTTACACCAGCCACCGCCCAGTTCCGCAAGGCGGCTTCCGCGTGGAAAATGTCTCATTGCAGTTGTCTATTAAAACTCAAAAGAAGCTAATCATAGATGAGACATATTAATGAATCACATTCTAAAAGAGCAAGAAGGAATAAAAATACCGAGTTTTCCGTAATGAGAATTTTCTAATTTAATTTCTCTAAAATTATTTGACGGATAATTTTTGTACAATTGAAATGTTTTTAAAATCACAAATTTGATGCATAACTTTTGCACTATTGAAGTGTTTTAGAGATTTTTCATGATGTTGGATCTATATATACTGTCAAAAACCTAATTTAAATAATATAAATCAAAATTTCACCTGAAATTTTTCGACTAGATTCTAGCACTCGAAATTCCAAAAAATCACATTAAAAACAACTTAAAAGAATGCAATAGCTAAAATTAAAAAAATTAAATTAAAGCAAAACTACACACAAAAATTTACTAAGACCATTAAATAATATAAAAACGCTCCAAAAAAAATTAAAAGGAAATTTACCAAAACAACTAACTCATCAATAAAAAATATTCTCATCAATTTTTTTAATTTACAAGAAATTAACCCTTAATTTACTTCACAAGTATTAATAAAAATATAATACTTAATTTATGAATTTAGAAGTATTAACGAAAAATATAATACTTAATTTATATGAATTAGGAAGTATTAATAATATGCACACATTATTTATGGAGAATAACAAAGGTACACTTTAATGTTGATAATTTGGTGATGAAATTAACTAATAAATATAATTCAAAGTTAAAATTTTGAAAAATACATATTTATTTGATTTTGAAAAATATTTAAATTAAAATCAAAACAATTGTGAGAAAAATAATATTTAAAAAAATTAAAAAGATATATATCTAATTTAAAGAAGGATTTATAAGTCATAAATGAAATAAGAAATTATACCAAGAAATTGTTGAATTTCCTCACCTGCAAAATTCTCCTCATTTTTATGAGATAGTGTGAGTAGAAGTTGTCAGGAAGAAACTAATACATATATATCAACTCCATTTTAGACAACACTAAATTAAATTAATTATATATAAATATGTATGTGATAACATCTAAAAAAATTAGCTAGTAGAGATCAATCTTAGACACAAATATATCAAGCATCTAGAAGTATCAAATTTGTTAGTGCTTAATTCTATTTTAATATGAAGGATTAATACATATCATGCAAATAAATGATAAAAATACTGAAGTTTTAAATATTTAATCTCTTTAGGTGCTTGATAGATTCAAGTTTAAGATGGATCTATACTAGTTAATAACAAAATATATATATTTGCTATGCAAAACTTTTCATAAATTTACAACCCAATATGTGTAGAAGTTGTCAAGAAGAACAAATGGATGGAAAAAATAAAAAATTACAACGCAACTCCATTTTAAACAACACTAAATTAAATTATAGATAGATCTATATGTGTGTGTGTGTGTGTGTGTGAGAGAGAGAGAGAGAGAGAGAGAGAGAGAGAGTGAGAGAGAGAGAGAGAACATCTAAAAAATAAATTAAACCATTCAAGATCCACATTAAAACTAAATATATCAAGCATCTAGAGGTATCAAATGTATTATTGTGTAATTTTTTTTAATGTGAATGGATTAGTACATAACATGGAATTCAATAATAAAAAATTACACATTTAAATATTGTATGTTTTCTTATTCACAGATTCAAGTTTGATATGGATTTAGGCTAGATAATAACAATGTACATGTGTTTTTAATACATAATTTCATATTGTGCAAAACCTCTCTAACATTTACATGTATTAAAAGAATATAGGTATCATTAGGACCTACTTTCCCCTTCGAGGAACACTCAAGGCCCCTTAGCCTATATCCTTTATTCAAACCACCCAATAAAACTTAGAATACCATTTGGGGATCAAAGACCCCAAAGAAATGGCATTTGTCATGGTTGGATTTGTTATTCATAATGCATAGGACTTAGAGGGTTCATTTTCATATGTAAGGCCATTGTTGAATCTTTTTTGATTATGGTTAAGGCCCCTAGACCTATCCCTATTTCAAAAATCCAATTAATGGAAACCATATCCCATCCAAAAGGCCAAAAATCACATAGGAAGGTCCCATGTTTGAGCCTAAGAATACTTTTTAAATGCCCAAGGCCTTATTATATTTTGTTGATGTAACATACCCATTATGCTTTCTATTGAGGCTACTAGGTGCTTCTTGAAATCACAAGAAAACTACTTTTTTTACTTTGATACCACTCTCTTATATACCCAACCATCCCTATGGCACATTTTAGGTGATGGTATACCCCAAATTCCTCTCACTAACATAGAATTTTCTTTTAATACTACTTTGTAATGTATCTAACATCCATGATACACACATGCCACTCTCATTTTAACTCTTATACCAATATGGTATCTACCCAAACATGTAATTAGGCTAAGATCCATGTTTTATATTTCTAACCTCATAGTTCCTCATTGTATTATTATGAATTTATTAATGTTAATAAACATGACAATGTAGATTCATGTGAACACAATTAATCAATCATAAATACAAATGCAAACTTACATATGCATGTACAATATCATTTAGATAATAAATTAAAAACCTTAAGTCAAAATAATAATGAATAAATCTTAACACTTATCTATTTAGGAATTAATAGTCGATTGGGTACAAACAAATGATTTTCCACACATCTATAGGATATCTATTGCACTTAGTCTCTTTGTAACAAGGCCACCAACAAACTGAGGTTATGAATTCACAAGATTGAAATCACTTATGGTTGGACATATCTCTCGTTACATAGTCCATTTTCTCAAAATTTCACAATCTATAAACTCTTACAACTATCCCAATCCACTAATTTCCTTTCTCCATCAATCTACATAACACAAGGAATGTGATCTCCTTGTCTAACATGCATTTACTCACGATATCCTACTTTCCCCAATGCTCCAGAAAAACATTAACTAGGAATTCTATTCACTACAGACTCCTAGGATTCTCAACTATCATTCAGGCTACTCTGCGACATAATCATATTTTGCACTTAGTTTCATGGAAAAGACTTTCCATTGTTTACTCATAATTGTCCCATGGGAGAATATGCTTTGAGACAAAATTCCTAGGGAAGAATGAATGACAATTTTCCCTTATATAGCCAAAATTGACAAATCATATTTTACATGAATGGGAGAAGCTACATACCTTCATAAATAGTCTATGTATCTCCCTTTCCCACTAACACCAAGGTGAAAGGCATATTAAACAAATATTTTGATAAATTCATGGTTTAGAGACTTAGCCTCACAACAAACTAATATTATTTTTCTTTTCCCTGATTAGGCCCCAAAAGACATCTTTCTTTTCCCTCTTATGGAATTATAGTTTCTCATTCTTTCATCCTTCTCGAGATGCAATATATGATTTATTTTTACTATTATCATTAAATGTACAATATTTATATATCGCATCATTCAAATCTTAAGAAATTTATAATGTATACATATACATTGTTATTCTAGCGATCAAAATTTGGGGTGTTACATCCTCCCTTCCCCCCATCGCCAAAGTTTACACCATCCTATGTACACATCACCTCATAAACAAAAAATATAATTTAAATATCAAAATTTCAATATATGTAAGTATTCCTCTTGCATTTGCATCCTTTATCTCCCATGTTGCCTCTTTATAGTTGTAGTAGGTTTATTGGACCTTTACCTAAACTATGAATTTATTCCTAAGCATATTGACCTGCATGTTTAGTGTATGAATTTACTACACTTGGAATTTGTTATAGGACAAATTGACCTCCTATTCAACTCAGAGGTGAAAGACAAGATGACTGAAGCAATGACAACAATTGCAGGCCCAGAATCCACACTAACACTCTCTATACACTGACAACCTGCTTTATAAAGCTTGTTACCAAGCATAAAGGAGCGTTAGTCACCCTGCTAACTCTTGTGTTTAGACCAGGGGGAGCATTAGTGAACTTAAGTGATGTTCAAAAGGTCATGCCAACAAATCTGCTCATAAATATCTAGATATTAAATCCCTAAATTTGTGCAAGAAAAGAAAGGAAACTCCAAAAATCAAGATATTTGGAGAGATTCTATTTTGAGAATGAAGGCAAATAGGAAAAATCTTGTAAACAGGGCAATTTCATGGCTTTTTCCCTAATGAACTCTAGATGGAGCTTGGCAACCCTAATTAGATTTCTATATAAGCAACAAGAGGGCCATTGCAAAAGGGGTTAGAGCATTTGAAAGGATAACCCATAAAGCTGTTGTGAACTGTCATATTCTTGAAGGAGCTAGTTGAAAGAAGGAGAGAGAGAGAGGAAGAAGGGGTAAGGAAGGCTGATACAACGGATTGTTGTAATCACTCTTCCATTCTGAATATAGAATTGTAGTTGTGTTCCCTACTCCAAAGTGTTGGTGATATTGTGCATTTATTTGTTCATTTTGATGCTTGTCGAGTTGAGTAGTTAAGTTATACATTTATACATGTTTGTTACAGATTCTTACATTAGTTTTCAGAAGCATATGATGCGATTGGTTTTCCTTGTCCTTTGTGCAGGAATTGTCTTGAAGCCGGCTTAGAAGGAGTTCTTCTTGTCGCACGGAGATCCCTAAGCGAATCTAGAAGGAACCAAAGGTGATCCTCTTTCCATACCCTATCAATTTATGTTTGATAGATGAACATGTGTGTAACTAGTAGCTTTTGCAGATAATCTTACAGTTTATCGAAGGTCCTGGGAAGGCCTTCGAGGGTAGTTTTCATCCCATGCATTTTACCTCACAGTAGCATTGGCGACTCCACTAGGGACTATACATCTAGTTCCTGATTACCTAGACTCCTTTCATATCTTCTCTTTCTTCTATGAGCTTCTCGCTTCTTCAAATCCTATTTTGATCCACCATCTATCTTCTTGCATCCTGCAAAGTTGCATTCTCCTCAGAAACTGATCCTAAAAGCCCTCTTTTTGAGTTATTTCCCTCACTAACGCAGGCTCGTAGTCTACACAGAGCTTTATAAAGCTCTTTGACTGTGCACAGGGAGCATTAGTGGCCAAACTAACTCTCTGTTTACAAAGAAACAGAGCATTAGTCTCCCATTTCCATGCTTTTCAGAAAATTTTGTGGACCAAAAGGGGGGGAACTTGTCTCAGGGGCTAAAGTAAGATCTGCAACAGTATCATGTTAACAAATTTGGTGTCTTCAAAATTTATTTTTAAGAAAATGTTTTAGTTTTTCTCTCTTAAAAGACATTTTTTTTGAAAGAAAAGTTGATAAACTATATATCTCCTTTTTTCGAAATAGTTGTAGGCTACTTCATTTTGGTTTTCAGTAGTTGTTAGGGAATATTGAGAAAAGAAACTTTCGGTTATGCAAGTGTTCAATGGCTTTAGATGCACTGACGAATCCATGAATATGTGAAATGATACATTTGTAGAATAAGACTTGTTTGCATAAGAAATTGTTTTTTTTTTAAAGCATTGTTCTGCATGGTTTATTGAGTTGAGAGTATCACCATATTCATGCGTCAACACCCCTATCGAAGACAAATAAGCAAGTACACTAAAATTTACATTAAAATCAATCACCTATCTTTTTCGAGCAAACCAACATTAGCTAGATTAGGACCTTGGGATAAACATGTGAGTGAACTACCCAAGGTTGAAAATCAAAACTAGTGTCGTTAACGAGTGAAAAATCCTTCTGCACTCATATTACCGGGACCACTCCACCAACAATGGAGCGAAATACGAGACAACATCGAATTGTAATTGAAGGTATCCTGCCTTCTCTTACAACTCCTTTGGGTATTCTATGTATTGGGGGTCCCTTCGGGGATTTCGGAACTGAGTCAAGGACTCAGGTATCCTGCCCGCATAGTGTGTTGTCTACGACTATGTCCCCCCTGGTAATGTCTGTGATTTGAGGTATATCTAGTGGCCAAAACTTCTAGTTACTTACCTAAGGTGACTGGGACGGGCTATCTTGGTACCTAAAACGGACGAATCTACTTTGTCTTTAGTTTTTAGGAGGGTGCCCGTCTTCATGAGAGTACTTGGCCCCTCAATCCAAGGTTCAGGCAAAGCTCAAAAGTAACCGTAACTGTACATTTGGCCATCCTTCCTTGTTATTCATTGAGAAACTGTGTTTCATCTCTAGTAATTGGTGCTTATCAGACGAAGTATTTTCCCTCTGTTTGTTGATTGAGATATTTAGTGTATTTTTTCTTTTTAGGTACTTGAGTGCTATCGTTTTTGAGACTTTAAAGAATATCACATTAAAATCTATTTGATAAAACTTAACAGTCATTGTGGCTACATCTAGCCCTCATCGTCAATCTAGACAATTGTTAGGACTTCCTCCACTCACTATGGAGGATTGGCTGAGTTTCGTTGATATGGATTCCTCATCTTCGAGGAATCAGTCTCCTAAATCGCACACGGGATCTATGTGGATGGTCGATGATTCTAGTTTTGCAGAGGATTTCTTTATGGAAGGATTTCTTCCTCATTTTAACACTCCACTTACAGATCTGTCGGAACCTATCGTTACTCCCATGGTACCTGTACTTCCTTATTCAGTAGGTGGAACTTTCCCATCTATCCAGTCGACACCTCAAGGGTTGTGAAATTATAGAGACACTATTGGTCCTCTACCACTTCCCCACTCGATGGTCATTACAATACTGGTAATGTGGAATCCCGCTATCCCATTTGTCCCAAGTACTGCAACTCACATAACACCCTCTATAAGTGGAACCCACCATATACTAGGTTCCACTCCTATGGTGCCATAAAGCATACATTTGACTAGTGCCACATATAGTGTTCCATATAACACTCAATCTGGCACTATGGGCATGGTTCTAGTTTACCAACACCAAGGTCGGCCGCTAATGTATAGTTCCAACCCCCAGATTCAAATATGTGGGGCGGTTCCCAATATGTACATGCCAGCAGGGAATGTCACAGTTCCCCCGCTGTTCTCAGGAATGCATGGATAGTCGCTGATTGACATGAGCGTTCCCTCTGTCAATCAAATCCATATGGTTAGTTCTATGTCAGTTGGGAATCCACAAGGGATTCCCACCCAATCCATGGAGGCACCCTACTCACAAGCTCAGATGAGTCAAGGGGGCACTGCTTATACTAGGGGCAACTTCATACCCCAGTATCAAAATCAACATGGAAAACCAATCTATAACACCATATCACAAAGCAACTGCTACACCACGTAGCCCATGTACACCATATGGAACCAAACAATGGGAGGAGCACAAAGCTCCTCAGGTCATCTGTCATCACCATGGTCTGAGTCGTGGACACCCAACAATTTTCCTTCTTGGAAACATTGGATATTCCCAACTTATACAAGTTGAAAAACGAACCCATCTACCACAACTTACAATGGTTGCCGATCCCACACAAGATACCGATGGACATTCCTAAGTTCAACGGAAAACAAGGGCAGGATCTAGGCACTCATGTCACCACCTACCATCTCTGATGTGTTTCTAACTCAATGGTGGCTGACAGTGTCCGGTTACGTCTTTTTCCCCACACCCTCACTGGCAATGCAGCAAAGTGGTATATTGAGTTACCACGTGCATAAGTGAATACCTTTGATGCTTTAGCGATGGAGTTCCTAAAGCACTTTTAGTTACCTATCCATTATGAGACAGGGATAGAGCTCCTTACTTCGTTTCGTAAGGATACCGCCACCCACATCTTCGATCATATCCATGAATGGAGACATAAGCGAAGGTTAGTCAAAGCTCCCATCCCTGATTTTCTCTTAACAGACTGGTTCTGTAAGTCATTACTCCCACAAATCACTAGAGATGTCACTCTAGGTGGCGCAGTCATAGAGGACCAACCCATACGTCATGCCCAACACTTAGATTTTATTTATTCACAGTCTGGCACTCTCTGCAACATTATCCCCTATGCTCCCGGTAACCCTAATCCTCCCACCACTCAGCACCCTGGAGCGCATGTCGACGATCCTCCGGGGTTGCTATAAAACAACTCAGTGGTTCCATTTCCAAGCTGGCAATGGACCCCTCTACAAAAGCGACTGCTCTTCCTGACACCTCGGTTAATTATGTGCAGTATACACATAAATACGGTAGCAAGAACAAGAAGAATAAGAACAAGACCGCTCCTTCTAAATATCATTCATCTAAGCATCCCAACCCAAAACAGAAGGCCACTGCACCTACTGATGTGGAAAAGTATAAAGGCACCAACTATTAATGCAAACTTTGTCTTGAAGAACACATAACCTGGCGTTGTCTGCATCTTCAAGAGTGAACATATTACCTTGCCAAGAAATATTCTAGTAAGGCACCTACTGTCCTTAGAAATCCTTTTCCTACTCAACAGTAGCAAAATCTCATTGCCAACCAATCGCAACCCACATAAGAGGCAATGACGGTTCGCAACATCCTTTAGCTGGTGAAGGAAGTTTTACCATTTAAACATTTGAAATGGTAGAACTAGCCACAAGAGCCAAAGCTTATGGAGCTCCTATCGCTTTGGCAGCAGAACCATCAATAGGTCAAAACCCAGTGTCACCCAACGATTTGCATATTGAAAGGCCGGTTGAGGACTTTGTAATTCGACCCCCAAAAGGGGCACTTCAACGCACAATGCACAACACATCTGCACGTGCTACCCAACACTACAACATTGTAGAGGATTTGGCACAAGCGCCATCAGCTATGTCAGCGCTCAAAGTATTACAAACATGCCCCAGCAAAAGAAAAGCTTTGCTTTCGGCTATTGGGGTATTGAACCTACCGATTCCATGCTTGCTATTTTCGACATGGACAAGTGTAAAGCTCCCCTTTCTCACCAGCTTGCATTTCAGGTGCATATCACTTCTAAAGGTAAAGGTATACATCGAACTTTCATCGACGAAGGTGCTTCAACTTGCGTCATGTCGGCTTCATGTTGGATCGCCTTGGGTTCCCCAATCCTCTTCCTGTCATCGAACTCACTTAAAGATTTCGATGGCCACACCTTTGTCTCAACAGGATACTTAGTTAGTTTCCCATCACTTTGGCTGGGAAAACAATAACAGTGGATGTAGAAGTTGTGAACAAGGAACTAAACTATAATCTGTTGCTGGGTCGAAGTTGGACATATGCCATGACAGCCGTCATATCCATTGTCTTTCATATCATCCAATTTCAATTGGATGGAAAGGTCATTATACTGGATCCATTGTCTTTCTGCACCCTTGATTATTCCCCATTACCAAGTGGCTCTGTACCCCTAGTAGGAGGTGGAACTAGCTGCTATGTCAGTTTAGGTACCGGTTTGTTGAAGGCTTCCTCCCTGATGGGTTTTTTTCCTCTATAGCTACCCCAGGTTCCACAATCGGTCAACATGATTTCATCTATTCCTCATGAAATGACCAATCCATGGATCCTGCCAGCTCCTTCGGACCTTGACACATTCGGAGACTAGATGTCACTGTCACCAGCTGAATTGGCCTGCGAAGCCATTCAAATTGCATCCATATCTCTGGTCACTTTGGTTTCGGCCAATGGTACCACTGCCCCTCCCATAACTGCTCCTTGTTTCGATCCACTCAATCAAGTCTACCGATGGACGAAGCTATTAGAGAGATCACGAGGTTAGAAAAGCGACCTTGGGAGGATTCGCACCATCATGTTTTGATATCCAATTCGGACATGATGCCTCTTCAAATCCTGTCATCTGATGCACATGAAATTGTTTCCTCACTGTATACGACTATCCAACTTTTGGACTCGGAAGGAAACAGAGGCAATATTTCATAAACATTGCTCCTTGATATTTCTGTCAGGATAGGCATCGTGGAAAACATACAGAGTGGAGCCAATCACAATCCTGAGGAAATTGTGAGCTTCACCTACCCGTTAGGGATTTCCGTGATGTTTTTCCTTGGTCTTATGAGGAAATGCATGACATAGACCCTTCTAATGTCAAGTATGAGATCGAGAAAGATCGAGCATTCTTTTTATGGTATTTTTCTTGCTCGTTAATCCAAAAAACCTCGAGTCTTCTTCTTTGGGCTTGTTAAACTACTACAAAGACAATTGGAGCACTGTTAGGGATATTTTATTTCTCTTTAAAAAATATAAAAATCCCCGAGTTTTCATCGTTAAGCTCATTAAAATCTATCTAACAATGTTAGAGCACTTTTGGAGACATTTTATTGCTCTTTAAAAATATAAACATCTCCGAGTTTTTGTAGTAGGGCTTATTAAACATCCATACCACAATCAGTGAAGCACTTTTAGGGATATTTTATCGCTCTTTAAACAATATAAACATCCCCGAGTTTTTCATCATTTGCACTCGTTAAATATATGCAAACGATGCTCTAAGCACCTCTTTTTTGATCTTGTTCCAGCTCATAAACTGAAAAAGACCAATGGAGCATCCTTTTTAGGAAATTTTTTCTTGCTCTTTAAACTGAACAAATCCTGAGCTGTGTCTTGCTGCTCGTTAAAAATGCTAAAGATGACATAAGCATTCTTTCAGGTACATTTTCTTGCTCGTTAAAAAATGAAAAATCCAGATTTTTTGTTACTGAGCTCGTTAAAGTGTCACAACAAATCACAAGTTTAGTACATCACCTCATACTCGTAAAAAAATGAGGTCGAAATCTATTGGAAAAAGGTTTCTATTTATCCAGGTTCAATATATTAAAATACGGAAATGTAACCAATCTGGGAATATTATTAACCTTTTGTCGCCCCCAGTTAATAACTATGACAAAGGGACCACCATGGAGTCTCTCTCTATGATCTTTTCAGACTCTCTAAATATGAAAAGACCACCGAGTTGTCTTGTATGGACTCTTTAAATACACAGACAAGATATAGAGTCGTTCTTTTTACGATACGTTTTAGACTCTTATAAGATGAAAAAATCGACAAGTTTGCTTGTCTGGACTCATTAAACTAATCAGATAGGGAAAAGAGTCATTCTTTTTGCGATCATTTTCAAACTCTTTAAACATGAAAAGATCAATGAGTTTACCCGTCTAGACTCATTAAAAATTCAGACGGGGAAAGTGGATAATACAACTGTATCCTGCAATTGAAAGCGTGGTTTGGTAGCATTCGCTCCCTTGAGTATGGCACTCCCTTAGATAAACCATCATTTTGATAGCCTCTCAGTATGAATCCTACCAACCTGTGTTTTTTTAGCCTATATACCCTGATGTAATTACATCTCTATATCTTAAGAACTATGTAGTGCTCATGAGTCTAGTGCTATCTGGTTAAAACCGTTGTTGTGCCTTCTATTGTTCAAGGGTTCCCATTTGTTTCCTCTATCAATCGATCCTACATATCCTTTCATCACGCCCTCCATTTTTTAGACCCAAAAGCTCAAAAGATTCTTCAAAAAACAAAATCATCCTTGTCTGGTTTTGTGTCTACTGATGTAGGACACATCATTGCCTACCTTTCAACAGATTTCTTCCTACTGACTTCAACACTCTATCTATGAAGATAACCTAGAAACACATTTAGTGCCTTGGTGCTTGCAGACATTAATGGTAGGTTACCTTGTGTTTGATCACAGGTTTTAATTATTGGCTCCTAGTTAAGCGATTCTACGAGTGTTTGATGACAAAAAAAATTTCACACTCATTAGTTTGCACTATGCATGCTGGAGACCATCACCATTATCAGTGGCCTTCCTCGCATCTGTTAACAATCTCCATTATTGGTTGGTAATCAGATGATTATGTGCATGTTCGATGTCAATAATATCACATGTACCGATCTATGCTGTTCGGTGAAGCGGGAATCAAGAGCTTGGGTAGAGGCTTGCATCATTTGGTCTTGTTTCCTCTCCCAAGCTGCGATATTGTTCTTTGGAGACAACTATTTCAGGATGATCTATTATGACACTAGATCCACCCTGTGCCATATTGGCAGCCAGCATTGTTATATCTCCGAGGAGAAAATTACTCTGACATAACTACTAAGCATGGGAATGCCTGACTCAGGACATGATTTTAGCAGTTTATATATATGTATCTTTGTTGTATCAGGTTTTCCCTACTGCCCGAAACTTCTCTCTTTCTCTATAAATATTTTGATAGCAAGTTACAGTGTTTTTTCATAAAGTATCTCAGCCAATGTCTCTGCCTCTGATCACATACTTTAGGGGGCATCTGTTATAGGAAAAATTGACCTCCTAATCAACTCAGAGATGAAAGGCAAGATGACTGAAGCAATGACCACAATTGCAGGCCCAGAATCCACAATAACGCTCTCTATACACTGAAAACCTACTTTATAAAGCTTGTTACCAAGCATAAAGGAGCATTAGTCACCCTGCTAACTCTTGTGGTTAGACTAGGGGGAGTGTTAGTGAACTTAAGTGATGTTCAAAAGGTCATGCCAATGAATCTGCTCATAAATATCTAGATATTAAATCCCTAATTTTTTGCAAGAAAAGCAAGGAAACTCCAAAAATCAAGATATTTGGAGAAGTTCTATTCTAAGAATGAAGGCAAATGGGAAAAAGCTTGTAAACAGGGTAGGTTCATGGTTTTTTCCCTAATGAACTCTAGATGGATCTCGGCAGCCCTAATTCGATTTCTATATAAGCAACGACAGGGCCATTGCAAAAGGGATCAGAGCATTTGGAAGGATAGCCCATAAAGCTATTGTGAACTGTCATATTCTTGAAGGAGCTAGCTGAAAGAAGGAGAGAGAGAGAGGAAGAAGGGGTAAGGAAGGCTGATACAATAGATTGTTGTAATCACTCTTCCATTATGAATATAGAACTGCAGTTCTGTTCCCTACTCCAAAGTGTTGGTGATATTGTGCATTTATTTGTTCATTTTGATGCTTGTCGAGTTGAGTAGTTAAGTTATACATTTATACATGTTTGTTACGGATTCTTACATTAGTTTTCAGAAGCATATGCTGTGATTGGTTTGCCTTGTCCTCTGTGCAGGAATTGTCTTGGAGTCGGCTTAGAAGGAGTTCTTCCACACGGAGATCCCCATGCAAATCTAGAAGGAACCAAAGGTGATCCTCTTTCCATACCCTGTCAATTTATGTTTGATAGATGAACATGTGTGTAACTGGTAGCTTTTGAGATAATCTTACATTCTATCAAAGGTCCCAGGAAGGCCTTTGAGGGTAGTTTTCATCCCGTGCATTTTACCCCATAGCAGAATTCTCCTCTGAGCTCCATCTTAATCAAATTCTTGTTAATAACATTTTTAGGATCATGCACATATTATTTTTCAAAAGCCACATCAAGCACATTATATAGTTTTATGGTAAAATTAAATGCAATCATGTATGCAACTAGTCTTATTCTACCCAATATTTCAAACAAACCATAGTATATGGTCCATGTAAAGAAAATTGTGTTGGATTTTTACAACTAGTTAAAGTGTAACACTAACTAACGTATTTGAGTAGTGAAAATATTATTCATAAATTTATAGTTACTAGTGTCATATGCCCTATCACTGCTTATTATTTATCACCAAATGTTATGGTACTCAAAAGGTAAGGCACTTAACATACGTACCCTAACTTTCCCACTTTGAGAAAAATAACCATCAATAAAATGTTCCTTATTCCATTCCATTGATAAAATTTTCCATATTCCATTCATTAACGATCTTTTGGATAATCTTAAAGGTCCTCAATTGTTTACTAAATTTGATCCCCATTATGGATATCGCTAAATTTTCATTAAGGAGGTTGATATTCTAAAAAACATTTTTTTCACTCATGAAGGCGATTATGATTCCTTGGTGAGACCCTTAGCCTTTTCAACACACAATCCATCTTCCAAAGTCTCATGAACCACATATCTCAACCCTTTCTACATCATTTTGTTCTTAGTCTTTTTTCCTTTTATGATATCTTAATCTATGGTTAATCTTGGCATGCCCTTGGTGCACATGTTGATTAGGCCTCACAAGTGATTTCTCTTCATCACCTATTTTGTAAGAGGTCTAAATATACATTTGGTGTATCTAAAGTAAAATATTTGTGGTGTATTATTAATAACGATGATGTATGATTCAACCCAAAGAAAATTGAAGCAATGAAAGATTTCATATGTCCTAAGACTCTTAGAAGTTTATAAGGATCCTCAATATAAAAAGGTAAAATAAAACGTTAATTAAGAATTGTGGAAAAAATATTACTTCCTTGATTTTCTTACTTAAGAACAATTCTTTTAGCTGGAATGAAGCCATTGATCAAGCCTTCTAGGATTTGAAGAATGATATCCATATATCGCTAGTACTTTCTCTACCAAAATTCGTTGCTTCTTTTGTTCCAAATATAATGTATTAGGAAAAGGAAGTAGAGCAATTCACATGTAAGAGGAAAGACCATTGGCCTTTACTAGCAAACAATTTTGTGAGTGGAAATTAGGAAAATCCAACTACAAAAAATAAATAATGGCTATTTCATCCTATGGATACCTAACATCCTTACTTACCTGGGAAATATTTTTGAATTAAAATTGATCATAACATCCTCAAATATTTTTTGAAGAATGATATTTTATGCCTAAAGAAACCAAAATGAGAATTCGATAACTAATTCTCTGTGTAGAAAATATGAAGAGGAAGGGTCCCTCTTTTCACTCTCTTTCAAGTTGATTAGTTGAATGATGTTAGTAAGTAGTGGTTACAGGTCCCAAGGTTCCCAACGGTATGCAACAACTTCATTAGCCCCCCCATGCGTCTAAAGGAAATTTGTGTTTGAGAAAAAAATCAACCTTTAACTAAATTATTCTATCTTAAATCTGTGCATCTCCAACAAGAAGTTGTTCTAGCTTTATAAAACATATAAATGCATTAAACATTAATTTTCTTAGGAGGGCATGAAGAAGAAAATATGTAGTTTGTGGTTGAATGTGACCTTTGTTAATGAAACATAGGATAAGAAATGAAAAATCTATGTGAATTACAACCTTTACATATTCGTCCTATATGAATAAAAGTTTCTATGGATTTCATAGTGGGATTACCCAGATCTAGAAATAAATTTGTCATTGTGGTTTTGATTGATTTCCTTTTGAAATATTCTTATTTTTTTTCCCTAAAACACCCCTTAAATCTTCCACATTTTCTCAAGTCTTCATGGATAAAATCTTTAAGATACATGGGATTCCACAATCTACTTCATAGATTATGATCCTACTTTCACTAGCAAGTCTTGGCAATAATTATTTAGGATATAGGGTGCTCAAATTCATTTTCACATAACCTTTCATCCTTAGTCTAATGATGCGACTAAAGCTTTCAAGTGTTTAAAATCATATTTTAGGCTCGTTACTTCTGAACAATACTCACAGTGGATTTAATGGTTATTTATAAGAATTGTGTTGCAATACATCTTATATGGTGCCACTCATATGGCCCCCTTTAAGAATATCTATGGTGAAAACACCCTATCTATACTATCATACTTACTAAGAATATCGAAGGCATATGAAGTTGAAAAAACCCTCGTATATAAAGCTAATATTATCTGCACTCTCAAATATAATCTACTCATGGCTCAAAATTTCATAAAGCAACATTCTTATCAACATCACTCATAATTCCATTTTGATGAATTGAATTACATGTTCCTTTGTATATAGTCTTATACGAAGGCCTCTCTCAATTACAATCACTACCAATAACTAACTCTAAAGTTTTATGGCCCTTATAAGATCCTTGTAACCACCCCATCCCACATTTACCCGCTTTTACAACCTGTCTAGAGTAAACATGTGATGAGTGTTACTATGACATGACCCAACTTCCAAGTTCCATTTATGGAAGTGGAGTCTACTAACTGGAAACATACTGCCTCTCCTTAAGAACATAAAAGGCGTAATTATTAGAGCTCTCATGTTATAGTACGTATACCTGATCTAAACCCCTTTCCTCTTGGTGAGATTACATAAGCTCATTCTATCCTTTGGGAGAATGTATCTAGACACCTAGGGACTTGAGAAGTTAGGAAAATTCCATAAAAAAATGACCCCTAGCCAAAACATACACAAGTGGGTTAAGTTGACCTCCTTGGGAATGGAAAACTCTAGAAACCTTTCTCACAATAATGAGTTTTTTTCTCAATTATCTCAATTAAATAATTATTATCTCACAATCATAATATTTTAGCAAAATAATTATGAGAAATTGCTCAATTATGTAAATCATACTTTTAACATGGGATACATCTCACATAAGTAAAAGAAAAGGTGAAAGGGGATGCACTCTAGCCAACAATTGAGGTAAGTTGAACTTGGGTTTTTTCTCACTATAATGTAGTCACAAATAGGGTTATAATAGTTACAGCTATGCAGGAAAAACACAATTGTAGGAAAGGGTGTATATTATTTGCAGTGCATGTTTCGAGTGACAAGGGGAAGGATGTTGAGGATGATAAAGCCTTACAGAGGTATCTCATTTTGCAAAAGTTTCAAGATGTGTTTCTTGCAGAGATTTCAGAGTTACTACCTTTGATAATTACTTAAGTCGGGTCTACTAACTGAAAACATACTGCAACTGATAATTACTTCCAATGATATATGATATTATTTTAACACGTTGTAGAACATCATTGAGTAATTACACTCATAAAATTCAACTGGTCAAATATTAATGGTCTCATAAATTTGACTTCTTGGAAACTTCACTCTTTCCTATTACTTCCCACATGTGTGTGAGAGAGAGAAATCTGAGTGATGAGTGAGTGAGTAAATGAGAAATTAAAGTGTCTTTTTATAGTGATAATAGGGTGCTCAAAGAAGCATGTCTCTTTGCAAATTAAATTAAATTTTCTTTATTTTAATTTAAAATTTACTTTTTCTTTCTTTTAACTTGTGTAGCAAGGGAATACCTTCTGCGGCTACAAAAAAATAAACACTCCCTCTTAGCTAGGGAGGTATTCACATTGAATTCTTTAGATGTCCACTTGGCTAAGAAAATTCTCCATCCTAAGAAAAGATTGAATGAGCCTTCTATGTTAATGTATCCATCCACTTCATCTTCCATTCATGAAGCACATGGAAATCATGTTGCATCAACATCATGCACTAGATCTAGTCACCCACTAGCTAAATACCCTTTGGAGATATGGTCAGGTACCCCCTGATTAGGATAAGAAAAAAAACTATCCATGGGTCACCAACTAACCAAGTCATAACTTGGAACTAGGTCAATTCTCCTTGACCAATGGTGAAACCTTGGGCCCATTTACCATTCACCCATGTTTTCACATGAAACTTGAATGATAGAAATGCTTACCCAATGCTTTGAGGCACTCACTCTGCCCACTAGCCAGGTAACCCTTGGAAATATGGTTAGAACCTTTTGACCGAGGAACCACTCTGAGCCCTGATGCTATCTGCATCGTTCTCCTTAGCCACATTACATGGCACCTAGTCAATATCATTGACCTAGGGGGAATGGTTTCCCTTATGCTACAACATCAACACTCCCTCTCAATAAGGGAGGAATTATCAACCACTCCAAGCTTTTCCCTTAACTATATAAAATTTATTAGGGACAAAGGCTTTATGAGAATTTCAGTAACCTTCTCATCCATAGAAATGTATTGGAGCCTCACTACTCCCTTTTTTACCATGTCTCGGATGTAGTGGTACTTTATTTCAATGTGCTTCGACCTATCATGGAAAACATGATTTTATGAAAGCTTCACAAAGCTATGGTTGTCACAATGTATCACAGTTGTCACTCGCACCTAATCAAACAATCTTGTGAGTGTGTTTTGAAACCACATTGCTTCACAACTCGCCAAACTAGCTGAAATATACTTAACCTCTATAGTTCTTATTTCGATAGATGTCTGCTTCCTACTCATCCAAGGTATCATAATAGAACCTAAATTGAAGCAAACTGAAGCAACATCATACTCTTCATGTATTTTCACTTCCTACCTAATCAAAATCTGTGAATCCCTATAATTGTACTTCAGTATTTGAGACACATCTCATTCCATAACTGAATGTACCACAAAGATATCTCAACACATGCTTGCCACAATTTCATGTATATGCCCCATTTCCATCATGAATTGGCTCAAAGTGTTCACTACATAGTAAATATCAAGCCTGGTATTAACCAAATTGTTGTCGTTGCGACAACGACCCTCCAAAAATTTTACATATGTCAATTTTGGTGCCTATATCAACTATCATTTCAATCTCCTTAGTGTCGTCATGTTGTTTGATTTGTTATGTGTGTGTTTCATCCTAGTGTTGCATCTTCCTAAGTCGACGTTTCCTAAGCATTGTCACTTGACCATGTTAACCGCTTTAGTTAGTTAGTCCATGGTTGGGTGAAGTCATCACTTATATTGACTTAGAAACTTGCCTTCTTGCCATGCACACACTAAAAAGATCGCCAAAAACATAGAAAAAGCAAACAAAAGTGAGAAAATCACTCAAAAAAGAAAAAATGCACTCCAAGTTGGTGAAGACATATGCCCAACTTGAGAACACTCCTTTGGGCTGAAGAAGTGTGCCCTCCTTGAATGCACTCATTCATGCTAAGCAAGTGAACCATGGTTAAGCACATGCCTTTGTGTTGAAGACATGTTCTATTCCTAGGTGCTTTCATGAGAAACTTGTTGCATGTGGGCACACTCCTAGAAAATATGAGCCCACTGATCTTCTCTTAAATAATTCTTTCACTCGTCGACAAGTGGCACTCATGCATGAATAAATTTTTCATGTTAACCACTTTAAATCAAATCAGTTAATCATTCATCTGCATAATCATTCTATCTGAGTTGGTCACAGAGTTGGGAATCAAGAAACTCTACATCAACAAGCACTACAAGTAAGTTTTGCATGTCAAATATTTTCATTTCCTTTCATGATTTCACTTTCATTCTTTCTTCTTTTGTTTTCGTTTCTTGATTTTTGAATTCAATTGCTAGCATTTATGCTCAATATTCATGCTGTAAGTGTTAATTTTTCATCACATGCAAAAAATCTTCACATTCTTCAACCCTTTCATAATCCACTGTGAATGCGATAACAACTATATAACCTTGTGGATCTTTCTTTTCCTCATTTAGATCATCAAATCTTGCTATTTAAACTTGTTTTTGAGCTTCCAACAAGTAGAGCACACTTCTTGAGCTTGAAGCCCGATAAATCTTAAAAATTTTTCCCAGAATGATCAATTTTTCCTCTTGAGAGCACTTCTTCACCACGAAGAATTATTCCCTCCCTTCAGCACATCGTGAAGACACGAAGAATATTCCTTTGACCCTTCAGCATGCAACAATGTGCCTCCTTTCTTTTGAGTGCATGAGTGCAGCTCGAAGGCCTGAATACCTGATTGCATCATCCTTCGTCCCTTTGGAGTGCGATAATGTGCCCTCCCTTTCTCCTTAATCACATGAGCGAATGGTGAGGCTTCAAGACCTAACAATACTCACCTTCAAACCTTCAAAGTGTGACAATGTTCCCTTTAGGTTTCGTTGCACTTACTTGAGCACATGAGCACACTGCAAAGCCTTGAATGACCCCTTACACCCCTTCATGCTTTGAAAGTTCACCCTCCTAGTTTGCATGGCCATTTTCATATGTATGCAAGTTATTTTGTGTTGTTGTTCATATATTTTCATGTCTAGTTACATGTGATTTCCCTTTGTACATAATTTACAATTATTGTTTCATAAGTAGGTTGCTTTAACATAATACGGTCATTATGAGTGTGCTGCCACAGACATTTGTTTGAGCTACAATTATTATCTCTCTATCATCATCTGTTGGAGAAATGTTTCCTCGTAAAGTGGCCTCCAAAAAGCTCTAAGAAGAAAGCACTTATGAGTATGTTGAAGTTACAAAGCCAAACACTCCCATATATGAAAACACCCAATGCTTTATTTGTAAGACTATAGAGGTCACATGGAGCAAGATATACAACACATTCATGCAGGATAAGTTTGTTGAGGACTTAGAAGATGTGCACGTGCACATCAACATCAGTTAGTCTAGGATGCATAGGATCGCATGCAAATTCTCAGTCATGCCATGTGCAGAGGTGATTGAATGGATCATTACACATATGTATGACTCTCACCTTATTCTTCACAGTAAGAGTGGGGATCATCTCGCCACTTATTATGGTGAATATATGTAAACATATTATAATATGATCAAGCCCACTAAATATGAAAATGATATATTTTACATGAGATGGGTTGACCTTGACACAAGTGACATTATCAAATCATGGTGTCGAGATCCTACCAAGTTCTGCTATCACCCATCCGCAGCCTATCTAATAAATATTCTCAAAGATGTAAATCAGTATTTGATAACCATGTATTGAGAGTTGTATGGGTGCAACAACATTGAGGTGTTAGAGGAGAATTCAATATATACGCTCATTATAGTGGTGACATGAGATCGAGTTTTCAAATTGGTAGATATATTATCATATGAATTGCACCATCAGGTGGGGTGAGCAAAAGCATCTTTGAGGGAAAAACCAGGCACTATAATTCTACACGTATTCATTTCTATTAGATGGCATCTATCCACAGTATGAGTTCCTAGGAATGAAATAGAACTAAGCCCCTAAAAAAAAGTTCTCAGTTTATGTCCACTGCAGAGTGTTATAAAAAATAAGCTTCAGAGGCATGTATGAAAAATTGGCTGAGCACTTCTTTGCAGTTATCTTTGAGATGATATTTCAGATTGATCCTCCTTGCATGACCGATCAAGTGAAGGAGTCACTCTGAGATATCGTAGACTAGTTTGAAGCTCCTGAGGGTAGATACATTAGATTTTTTGGTTGTTAGATATCCCCTCATCGTATGCCATGGTATGTGACCAACAAGGTGATCACGCAAGAAGTAGAAAATCAGCTGGACAAGGTACTATTGGAAATTCTTCATAGGAGAAATAAATCCCCTTGGCCCATCTTTCCATTGAGGATCATATTATATGAGTTAAATAGCCACAAGGCAATAGCAACATAGATATAGGAGTTGAAACGTCATCACTTTGCCAATAAATACTTTCATGGATATGATCTTAGGTGAGTGGTTAGGAAACATTGTGAAAGGATCGGTCACAATACAAGGTACTCATCAATGTCCACAACAGATGATGAGAAGATAGAGAGATGGTATAACGTGAACATAAAAACACATCCATGGATGGAGACCAAGTAACCCCATGATCCACTAAATCAATACTTGTAGGTATAGGAGGAGGAATAAATAGGCCCTTAAGTAAAGAAAATAGCTCCTTAGAAAAGGATCACATATGATTCAGTAGGTGAGAGGAGAAAAAAGTGAAAAGTTGATCCTCTGAACATAGGAGCTATCCATGTAGAACAGAAGAGGAGAGAGGTAGAAGAATAAGAGGAGAAGAGGAAGCATGATGAGTTTCTCTGAAAGAAATAAGAAGAAGAAGAAAAAAGGAGAAGGATAAAAGAAGAAAAATAGAGGAAGTCCCAGGAGAAGGAAGCAGCACAAAAATTGGATGAAGAATAGTTGACTCAAGAGATAGAAGAGGAATAGTTGGAGGAGGAAGATACCATCCAACCAATGGAGGAAGAACAAATATTCCAGAAGAAAATCCTCTTCTAGGTGGTCATCTTTTGTTTGGAGAGATGGGGATCACAACTTCATCGACAGACAAAGTCATGGATGTATGTAGTGTAACGTTCGATCAACTTAAGAAGAGGATCATGTAGTAGAGGCATAGGTACTTTCCCAATGATACTCAAAACCCAATATTAGTTTCTATATAGAAGGTGATAACCTCCAACACCAGAAGGAATCCTAGAGCTATTATGGCAGTGAATGTGAATAATTTTGAGTACTTATTGAATGAGAATGTTTGGTTGAGAAGAGAATATTTTGTGATGAAGAAATGGGCATAACATCTTGCGATGGAGAATCAACGGTTGTCATAAAAATCTTCAACACCATCAAATGAAAGACATCCAAGCAGGAAGAATTGGGGCCAATGGAGGACACCATGGCATGATTATACAATGAGATCATTCTTTTACAACAAGTGGTGGCAAATCTTGTTGGCATATATAAGAAGGAACAAGAAGTGGTGAAACTCCTAAAGGTAGAAAATAGAGAAGATTATCATCTTTAGGAGTGAGTTCTCAAGTATCTAGATGCTCCACAACATTTACAGAAGAAAGAAAGGATTGTCGCAGAGATGGATAGGGTTCATTTGAGACTCCACCACCAAAACTACTTACGTATTAGCGAGCAGTCGATTAGTACCATTATTGTATATAATCAAATACATAACGATTTTGAGCCTCTTACGCAAAATCACGGGATGCATTCGATAGATACACTTGAAGAAATCATAGGTAGGGATATCATCTTCCCGAAGATTAGGTAATACATCGAGTAGATCAAGCAGGCATCAGAACAAGAAGGCGTGGAGGTAACCAAAGACATTATTCTGTAGTACGTGTTTCCACCAGTCAAAACACATATGAAATTGTCATGGATATGGAATAATATACAATCAACATCTAAGAACATGTTGACAGAGGCACTAGAGGTACACATGCGCCAAGGAAAATTTTAAGGAGGAAAATTTATCTTAAAGCTTAGAAACCTTGGCGAATCCCACTGGTCCATAATATGAAATCTAAAAATGTTTGGAGATATTTTTGTAAAAATATTCAAATTTATAATATTTTTATATAGTCTATATATAATTTGTTGACGATTTTTAGGCTAAATAATTTCATTCTATAAAATTTGGGCGAATCATTTTTTTTGGAAAAAGTATAGAAAATTAGCCCATGGGCGAATATTAGCCCCTAAAATTTTCCCTGATATGCGCTACATTGGAGACTTGCTAGTTCAGGTCAAATAATTCTAAACAGAGTTCATACCATGGAGCACTTACCTTACAAATGAGCTCCATGTGGAATAAAATAAATTATCAATTTGATGAGTCTTTGTCCCATTATCATTTTGACTTATATAACCATTGTCTCATTTGTAATTTTCCTTATGTAATAAATGATATGTAATGAAGTCAGAGGGACACATGTGGAATGTGAATAACTACACATTGGAATGTAATGAGTCATATATAGAATATGAACAATCATAGAATTCAAAGAGTCATGAGGAAGCTCAAAGGTCATTGTTACTTGTTATAAATAGATCCTCATAACTCAAGAAAAGGGACTTTTGGAAGGCTGAGATTCTAGAGGTCTTTCCTTAGCTTTTCTTGTAATACATAGGAAATAGATCATTCTAGGGAGAAGAAAGTTGTGGCTTCGTGTTCCACTATTGGATACATTGTTTCATCTATGTAACAATGTACTTGGGATCTTTCACTTATAATCAGAAGCTCAATGAGCTAATATTTATTTATACATGTATCGTAGATGTAGTTGGACCATTCTGGCTATGTTTATGGTATATGTTATTTTAATTACATACTAAGTTAATGAAATAATTAGTTGCTTACTTATGGCTAATATTGAATGTGTGTTGTTATACATTAACAATTGTTGCATGTTATGTGGACCAATTTGCAAGTACTCGACAAGCCTTTCTCTTTCTTCTCGGGTCCCCCTTTAGGATAATAATATTAATTTTCTAACTGGTGGCTCATTTCCCTCACCAGTCATTGAAGTCTCCCTTGTACACCTTACATTAGGTGTCTCACAAAGCTCATATTCTTAAATTCCCAAAGTGGCTTTTTGTTCTCTTGTGTTGGATTGTAACTCATGCATATCTTTAAACCTTTCCAATGATGGCCAAAATGTATGACTAGATGGGACTCCTACACCAAACAATGTGAGGTCTAATTGGGACTTCACATCAGGGAGATCGCCTTACAATGTTGACGACATCCAACACCATCAACATATTTGGCACTAGAAGGAGGGATAGATGACAAGTTGAGCCTTTGAAGTTTGTTTGAGCCTCTTACCTTTAATGGCTTCATCCTATATCATAATCCTGAGGTTTTTTTTCTGAAACTTTAGATCTTTCAATCACTGCGCACCTTTTACATAACTTGTCACATTTTAAATTCGATGGCAAGGGTATGATAACCCTCCTTGGTTTTGTAGTTGAATTCATTCAATTTTGTTTTTCAGGTGGTGTTTATTATCAATAAATATTCACATGATTGTTTATTTTTACATTGTAAATTCGTGAGAAGCAATGGTGTTATTTTCTACCCACTGTTTCTATTTCCTCTTTTAAGCATTTGGTTAATGATATTCCTTGTGTTTTTGACAAATATGAGGATCAATATGAAATTGATGAAATTGATGAACTTAGAATGGAATTGAATGAATCCCTTAAACATTTTGTTGACCGATTCCATCATCTCTATTATCAATTTCTAGACGATGATGTGGACTTGTAGTTCTTGGATGAGAAGTTTCGTTTCTTGGTATAGATATCAAGAAAATATTTTGAATCTAATTCATTATGTCCTCCTGATATGAAATAACTTCATCATCTTGAGGAAGAAGCGTACCTACTTTTTTTCCCATGTTGTCCTCCTTTTGATGTTCTGTATGTTGGACCTAAACCAATCGCTAAAATAAAATATCACTTTGTTGATGAAGAATTACTTTTTATTGCACATCTTTCCCTTGGCAGTGATTCATTTGATCCTATCAATCAACCATATTCTAATCTTGATATTCCACCAGTCAATCCTTCACCCGCTGATCAAATTAGAGCCTTGGATGATCATGACCCTGATGACTTCCTTTTCTAAGAACTATATGGTCATGTTTGTTCAAGTAATATGGATAAGTCTTTACTCTTACATGAAGATTTTGATTTCCAGTAATTTAAATGGAGTCTGATGGGATTATCAAAGATTTTCTTTTAGGTATATTGTGTTTTGATCAAAAGGATGACATGCTAATCATTGAAGATTTTGGCAGTAATCCTGAAATTCTGTCTTTTGTTGAATCTCATGATTTAAACGATGAATCTGGTTTTGATAAGTAGCTGATCAAGTTTTTTCCGCATTGAAAATTAATTCAAGTGAGTAGGTAACTTCAACCTATGTTGATGGTTATGTCAAGTTCCTATCACTATAGTGGCATTTGTGATTTCGGTCATTTTAATGATTATTTTGCACAATTTTATCACTAGTGTCATCACATGGGATGTTGACTCTCTCCTGAGGGACACTAATTTTCTCCACATAAAAATTTTCAACCTCGAGAAGAGGAAATTTAATTTTACTATTGAACTTCCACCACTACATCCCATATCATAAGATCTCTAAACTGTAATGTAGACACAGGGAAGAATCTTAATGAATACTTTTCATCATCCATTAAGTAGTATCTCATGCACAAAAGCATGGATCATGGTTAACCTCATAACATTGCTTATGATGTGGATCTGTCTTTTTTCAATCTTTCCTGTCTATCTTTCCCTAAAGGTTATTTCCATGATCCCATTATGGACTCATTAGAAGATTATTTTCAATTTGGACCCATTTCTCGTGGCCTACACTTCATGAAGTCTTGTATGGTCATGGACTTGGTAGTTTCTACTGTTGTGGAGTGTTTCATTTAAGTATTAGTTGATTGTTATACAACATTGTTGTTTCACATTTTGTTTCCATTGCTTAGTTCGGATGTTTGCACATTTTCTATGGTTAACTTCATTGTTGTTTGTTTTGGTTCTACACGATCACATCCTTTGGTCCTGTTGTTGTACCCAACAATCCCCTATTATTTATAGTTATAAAATTTAAATAATGCGAACCCTTTTAACTTTTTCTCTAGGTTTTATAATAAATAAAATAATCATAATAGATTTATATTCCAAAAATTCCAAAAAATCCAAAATATGTCATTTTGGGTTATCATTTAGGTTTAAGTCCTAGTTGAATAACTTAGGTTTCCTTTTTAAATAAAATCAACACGTCGGCAAACGTTTAGAAGTCCATGATAATATCCCTTATCAAATGTTGTGATGTGAAATGTTCCTTTGCAAATAAAGTTTCTCTCAATAAAATGAAGAAAACAAAGGAAAAAAATCTCCTGAACATAAATCTTCATCTGACCCGCCACAGAGACACGTCATTATCACATATCACAAGTTGCACATCCCTACTGGCACTTTATTAGCTTATACATATCTATGTTGTGATTGCGATATAATAGAAATGTTGTCTGATCTCCAATGTGATGTATGTGATATTGCATATCGCAAATCAAAACATCACTTAAAATGAAATACTTCCAAAGAAGATTTGTGATGTGAAATTTCTAACTAAGCTCCACTTAATGAGGATTCGTGTGTACTTGGATTTTCATTAATTTTCAAATATATTGGTTTTAATGTCCCTCGTTTGACGAAATTGATTTAATTGTAAGGTTGTTATTTGAAATGTATATATTTGTCCTGCATTCCCTTTTGTCCTTGGAGACCTAAAACATTCCTCTATGTTTTCTTTTTCCAGGCTGATACTAATAAAAAACATTCCGTTGAAATTTCCAAAGAGAGAAAGAAAGGAAAATGGTAATTTGTTCAAACAGAAGTAACTCAGTCCAAACTAGAAGCAAAAAAGATGGCTCCATTATTCACATACACTACATGCACACCGAATTCTGGTATTTCCTCTTGGGAATCAATGTACAATCTATTTGAAGAAGAAAGCCCCGAGGTTGTAGTGGTCAAGCAAGAAATAGCTGATGCCTCATCATCATATGAGGCTACATTCTCTGATGTCACCAATTCCTTTCTTCACTAAATTACTACGCACCCTAAAATCTTACCCTATGTAGATATGATCAAGTGGATGATTGATAATTTGAATATTGAAGACAATACATTCTTGACATCAAGGCAAATGATAGTAGGATCCTTCAAATCTGCAGATTTTAAAAGAATGTATCATTTTCCAGAACCCTAGAAGATTTACGACAAGAAGTTTCGTAAAAGATTTCTACAGAACAACAAATAGAGTCGGAGCCCATTAGAAAATGGAGACAAGACCCAAGCACACAAAATCATGATCGTAAGGGTATGTATTCCTTATCTTCTCTTGTCGGTATGTTCTGTTATGTTGCTGCTATGATATGTAGACTGTTCAGTTCTCCGAACACACTAAAATTTACAGTTGAATGGGTTCCCTTGATTCAAGCTGTTTCTAATTTTGAATTTATGGATTGGGCTACCATCTTGTCTAATAATATTGTGCCAAAAATCTTAGAATATAGGAAAAATCATAGTGTTTTAGAGAGAATCATGCCATATTTTTATATGAGTGCCTATATTATGGATGCCATTTGTTTCTCCTTTGATTTTCCTTCAATGGGATGGAAATGGACACTTGAAGGCCCTACACCAATTCACTTATATCATGATATCCTATGGGAATCTAAGTACCAACCTCATTTTTACAGAATTTGCAATAAAGTAATGCTACCTTTGTACAAAGCAATTTTTTATCGAAATGCCCCCAAGTTGTCTCAAGAAGCCATGACAGACTTCATTGTTGTTGGTAGTTGGTTTACTGAAGAAAATTTTACTTATGTAAGAGTATTTGGGAGTCTTGCGACCCCACATGTTCTTACTATTTATGTTCCCAATAAGCTTCTGGCCAAGGAAATTGCCTATCAGACCATAGGTCATGGTGTGACTAAAGTCTTAAAAGAATCCAAGAAGGATATTTGGCCACAATTTTCTATTCAATGTGGAGTCTATGCTCTTGAAAATTACTATCAAGGTGTCCTCTAAATCAAACAAATTGAGGGCATGCAGCTCCCCACTATTCCTCCCAGATAGTACAACTATAAAAAGGTCATTCATGATTTCACCACATAGGTTAAAATAAGGCCATTTTTTCATGAACCTGATGATTTTGATGATTTTTTTGATACATGTGAGTCACATAGATAGGTGGAACATTTAGCACAAATTCGACTGGGCCCTAAGTATTTTGTCTAATTCCAGGTATACATAAATAAAAGGCTACAAAAACTGCAATTTGAATGCTTGATTGCTTTATAGCCATAATTGCATACAAGAAAGTCTTTTCTACCATCTATAAAGGAAACATAAAATATACCCATTACTGCACTCTCAGAGAAAAAAATAGAAGATCTCATGTCTACTAGCGAGCTTGATAAAGTCTGGGATCAATTCAACAAAGAATTATATAGCACACAGGAGAACAAAGTGCATGGTTCAACTTCAATGGATATAGACAAGACTCTTGTAGCCAGCAAGAAAACGTCTCCTATGAATGAGTCACCAAGTCAAATAATGGATAAACAAGTTATCTCAACATTCAGAGTAGAAGAGATTCCACCTCTTGATATTTTCTACAGTCTTGAACACCGTGCTGTCGTTAAGTCGACAAAAAAGGAAAAGAAGAATGGAACATTCTCAGGAACTTCTTCCTGGAAGCATCCCATTAGATGTGGTATGGAAAGATTATCAAGATAATTCATCTGATGATTTAGCTAAGCTTTTGCAATATACAAGACCCCATTCTACGACCACCATTTTCAAATATACTGAGGTTAAACAATTGGTTAAAGAAAAATATGAAAAAATGTTGTAGTTAGAACAAACATTACTTAATTCAGGACATGATATTGAGTAGGAATGGAAACTCAAGTGGTCAAAGTTACAAACTAAGTTTAATCAATCGAAACTTAAAAAAAAAATTGATATTCAAAGCTGAAATGCATTGATTGACCAACTTCAACTTAAAATAACTCAAATACAGAAGGACACTAATATTTAAGGATGCAAAAAAGAAGCCAACGAGATTAATTATCTCCTCGCCCAATAATAAGTGAACTTTTGTAAGAAGTTGAAGATCATCAATGACCTCTGGAAAAATAGTGACTCATTGACTAATCAAACATCTGAATTAAGCACACACTATGAAGACATCAACAACAAGATTTCTGACTTCATCACTTGGTAGGAAAATATAGATGGAATATAAGCGAATCTTCGCAACATATAAGAATCATACAAAGATATTCTTTTCATAGATTGTATATTAGATTAAAATATGCTAAAGAAGCGATTTATAGAGCAAGAGAGCTAGTAGGATAAGTTACCAAAATTGTTAGAGAAAGTCTAGAAGATGCTAATCTTATTACTGATGCCCAAGAGAATGCCTTCCAGATATTCAAACACTCATGGAGTATTGGCATAACAAGTCTCATGAAAAAGAAGATAGCATCAATAAATTATCTAAGTTAAATCTTGAATATCATCAACAATTCTTGGTAAATCTCTATGGTCAATGATTAGTTCTTTGTAGCCTTGTTAATACAATTGAATACATGCTCCCACCTTTTAGATGCCTTGTTTCTGGGAAATATGTAGATTAGGCCAGTTCATCCCCCAAAACTGAAGCTGATGGAGGCTGTTTATAGGTTATGAGAGAAAATGGGAGAGCAATCAACTTCCCATATTTAGTTTCTTGTTAAAACTAAAACTATTTTTGTCTTTTTTTCCCTATTTTGAGGAGTGTTTGTTCTAACCTCAAAAAAATATGCATTTTCTATTTTTATAGTATAAATTTTATTTATAAATACCCTCTTATGTCTTTAGAGAAGTGGTTCAAAATTTTTGTAAGAAGATTCAAGGAACTTGCACTTCTGTATTTCTTTGATAATGTTAATAGAAAGGATGGGCCAAAGACTGTCTTCTTCCATGAGTAGAGCACCGATATATGTGGTACTATTATCTTTATATTGATTCTATGCTTTATGTTTAAAAGCCAGTCAAATTCTATTACTGTTTTATTATGTGCAATATCACAACTCAGTTAAGCATTGTTTCACTATTGAAGAGTGTATTAATTGTTATCTTTAGTTGTATGTATGAAATGGTCTATTTTGTATGTGATATGTGCTTAACAATTAAATTGATTAACTATTTAATTGTTTTTAATTCGTTTTACGTCTTTTAAATGTTTGATGATCTATATTGTGTTTCAACTATAAATAAATCTTTACAAAATCGCATATGAAAAGTTAGTTACATCTCGAGAATTAGATAGATAGATATAGATTTATTTATTTGCATTCATATTTACTCTATCAATTCGCTTTCACTCCGTCTATGTTACACCTCAAATTCCATCATATATTTGAACAAGAAATTGGTCCCTATATCCCCAGTTGGAACCACTATCCGAAACGGACAAGGAACAATATTCAAGTTCCTAACCAGGTGGTTTCCCCAATGTTGAGGCAAGGAGATTCCAATCCTTCAACATTTATGGCGCTAGAAGGAGGGCCCCAACTACGAATGGAAAAAAGAGCTGAACCTGAATTTGAAGGCCTTTCTAAGAGTCACTCCCCCTCAAGATCACCTCTAACTTCTAGATATTCATATAAAAATCCTACTTCTATATCAAAAGTTGAACAAACATCTACAAAATATCCTAGATCACTATCCCAATCTTTCGATCCACCTTCCTCTCATCAAGTTTCAGAGGTTGAAACCTTAATTGAAAAATTGGAAGGTATTTCTATTTCTGAAGAAAAACCTCAATGATCAGAAATATCTGAAGGTAGTGTATCTTCATCTTTTCAACCTACTCAGATTTTAACTCATTCTCAGAGTGAAAAACTTGTAGTTACGCCATTCAAGTTTCCTCTTGCTTCTTTTTGAAAGAAGACTAAGAAATCTGAGTCACAAACATCAACTAGTGAGATTTTGTCAAACTCACCTCCATAAACACCTTCATTCCACACTTTCCCTCCAGTTAATCCTCCTGTTCATACCCCTTCTTTTCAAATTATTGGTTCCTGTTCATCTAACACTAATACACAATATTCCTCTTCTTCCACACAATCTCTTTCTACATCCACCTTTACCCAAACTCCAATAATGGAAGGAAAACAAAAACAACCACCTCCACCACAAGTTATACCATGGGCCAATCCTGGAGCTTTATAAATTCTAACACCTATTCATGATCTACCTAAACATCCTGAAAGATGGCTACCAAAATTTAATCTTTATGATGGACTACCTCCTGAAGAAAATCTTCACAATTATATGTTAGCTATTAATCTGAATAGAGTAGTTGAAGAGGATTGTGTAGTAAGATTATTTCCATACACTTTTGAAGGATTTGAAGGTTCATTGTATTTTTCATTACCATTAGGTTCCATTACTAGTTGGGACATATTTGAAGAACAATTTTTAACTAAGTTTGGTGATGATAACACTACTACTACTTTTATTAATGATCTCTCCATTTTAAAGCAAGTCCCAACGAAAAAATCAAGGATTTTAATTCTAGATTTAATAAACTCTTAAATAAAATCCCAGATACATCCAAACTTGGTGTTGACATACATAATGAGTGGTATATATCTACCTTACCTTCAAATATCACAACTTTTGTCAATAGGGCTAATAAAACGACTTGAGTAGAAAACATGACAAAAGCATTAGCAATTGAGAAAAGGATACTTTCTTTATAAAAAAAACTGCACAGGATGAAAGAAAAACCAAGAAGGTTACATTTAAGGATGAGCCAAAGAAGAAAACTCCAAAATATCCTTTTGATCTCGAAGGATTTCAAACATTACTCAAATCTATGTCTAACGAGATGGTCGAGATTAAAAAACAAGTGGTTGAATCTTCAAATAAACCTTTCAGATCCTTCAAAAGAACTCAGACTTCGACCTCCCAACCCCCCAATGTCATGTCAAATGTAGAATCAAATGAAGATGATGATGAATAAGAAATAGTTACATCAGTCGATGATTCTCAAGATGAAGAATTTTTAGAAGTTCATGGGCTTTGGGATTTTATCCTCCCCACTTCTGACAATGAAGAAGAACATCAAGCCTTACTTGTAAGTAAAAGAAGTAAAGGACCACCTAATTCTCCTTAAACAATCCAGAAACAAAAAACTTCTATTTCTTCTACTAAATAAAAGAACATCAACAAACCAATCCCCTCTTCTTCTTCTAATCCCCCATCCACATCGAAAACTTTGGTTGCCTCTGATAACATTGAGTATAATATAGTGGAAGATATGAAATAATTTAAGGCTAACATTTCTTTATATGAAGTTTAAAAATTAAAACACTAGGAGAGGTATCTTCTTAATGAATTGAATGTGTCTCCTTTACCAGTTGTTGTCACTTCTAAAGCTTATCGAGGAATAGGTAAGCCTCGAGCTAATTCTACAGAGAAAGTCTCTTACATAGACACTATCTTGATTGGAGACAGATCAAATTCTCACACCCCCCCATTTCTTTTAACTTTTGAACACTTTAATAAAAATGTGCACAATTTCTTAGCTGATTCTGGAGTGTCATCAAATATAATGCCCCAATCAATTTGCTCAAAATTGAACATATCTCCCCAGAAGTCTATTGTTCATATAGTGCAACTCGATATAAAAAAATTTAAAGTATTAGGAGAGATCAACTCAGTCCGCATTAGAATTTCTTCTAATTCTGAAGTATTTCAAATCCTTGACATTCTAGTTGGTGATATTCTAGATTTCTATGGTTTAATCCTAAGTAGAGATTGGTCTGAAAAGTTACATGGTTATTTTGCTACAGAATGGTCTCATATGTGGTTTCCATATAATGGAAAACCAAATCAAAACTGTGTGGACCGCGAAAAACATATGAATATTTAGTAACAGATCTAGATGGAGAAAATGAACAAGTCACCTTCACTAGTAATATCCTTGGGAATTATTTCTCAGAGTCTTTTTGGGGTAACTTCAGAGCTCAAAAATCACCTTTCTCATTTAATTAGGTCACTTTTCAAATTGAAAACTATTCACAGTCAGATTTATCCAAGTGTTTAAATTATGTAGATAAGCCTTTAGTTAAACCTTTGTTTTGGATTTATATTTTGATGGATCTAGATCTAATGATGGTGTTGTAGAAATATGTGCCTTAATTAGTCCCAATGGAGAAATAAAAATGCTAGCTTGTCGATTAGAGTTGGAGTGTACAAACAACGTTGTTGAGTATGAAGATATGGTTCAAGTCTTGTGCAAAGAAATATCTCTTGATGTCCAATATCTTAAAGTATTTGGAAATTCGGAAATTGTTATCAAACATGGGATAAATACTATTCATTGTATCTCCAACCATTTGAAACATTATTCGACTCTAATTTAATCTCTTACTTCATATTTCTTGGCTTTCGATATTTCTCCAATCCCTAGACTTCAAAATGCCAGTGATGATTTATTAACCAATATCGCATCCAAAATAATCCCACCTGAAGATTTCAATCTCGATCGATTTTCGATTGAATTAATTTTCCTCCCTTCCATTCTAGATAATATTACAAACTGGAGTGTGTTTAACGATGATCGAGATATCTTAAGTTTCTTAACATCTGAAGAATCATATTCTGATCAGATAATTGACGAAGATGAACATGACAGAGAGATGAAACAAATAACTGAATATAATTCTCTTCCCAAGTTTGTGGTTAAACTTGAAAACCTTTATGATCTAAAAGATAGATTCAAGAGAGTATCTAATTGTAAACTTCAGAGTTCAACATTGTGGTTTGAATTAGTAAACATTAGATCTAAATCTAAACCTCAAAATGTCAATTTAGGTCTGAGTATTTCCCCTGATGATATATTAGTTTTTATTTGTCTGTTGAAGAAATATAAAGATGTCTTTTCCTGGAATTATGAAGATCTAAAGACTTATGATACTTACATAAGACAACACACCATCCCAATGATGCCTGGCGTCAAGCTTGTTCAGCAAAGATTAAGAAATATTCATCCAAATTTGTAGAGTGCAATAAAAAATGAGCTGAATAAACTCCTTAAACAAAAAAACATTTTTCCATTGAGGCATTCCAAATGGGTATCTAATTTAGTACCAGTTAGCAAGAAGAATGTTGATATTAGGTTTTGTATAGATTTTTGCAATCTGAATAAAGCATGTGAAAAACACAATTTTCCTTTACCAACTATGGAACAAATCTTGTGGTCAGTCGCTAGTTCTGAGCTTACATATTTTCTTGATGGTTTGTTAGGTTATAATCAAGTACTTGTTCATCCAGATGATAGATTAAAGACTACATTTAGAAATAAATGGCGAAGTTACACATACCAGAAAATGCCTTTCAGATTAATAAATGCAGGAGCTACTTTTTGAAGGGATACAGACATCACTTTCAAATATCTAATTAACAAAATAGTTTTTGTTTATTTGGATGACATTACCGTATATTCTAAGAATAGAAACAACCACTGTCATGACCTGAAACAAATATTTGAGAGATACAAAAGATATGGGATTTCTCTTAATCCTAAAAAGTCCTACTTCTCTCTAAGTGAAGGAAAACTTATAGGATACATTGTCTCTAAATAAGGAATCTTTATAGATCTAAACAAAATTAAGGCTACTTCAGAAATCCCTTTCCACCATAACAAAAAATTGATGCGATCTTTTTTAAGGAGAAATTAATTTTGTAAAGAGATTTGTTTCTGATTTTTCCCAAATTGTTTTACCATTGCAGATCATGATCAAGAAAAATTATATTTTTAAATGGGAAAATAATGAAAGGGAATCCTTTCAAGCAATCAAACAAGCCATAATTGATGCCCCCTCTTTAATCACTCCCAATTTTTCTAATCCTTTTATTTTGTATTTTCTTCTGAATTGTCTTATGTTGTAGTGCTAATACAAATCAATGATCAAAATATAGAAGCACCTATCTCTTTCTTTAGTTTAATTTTTCAAGGAGCAAAACTAGATTATTTTGAAGTAGAGAAAAAGGTCTTTGTAGTCTTCATGACTATCAAACATTTTAGACCATTTTTACTAAAATCTCATACAAAAGTTATTGTTCCATTCTCAATAGTGAGACATTTACTTTTACAGAAAGAGTTAGGTGAGAAAAGAGAAAACTGGGTAATAGCTCTAGAATAACATGAGCTTTACATTAAACCTACGAAAATTGTTAGAGGACAATGTTTTTGCAGATTGACCATTGGAGCCTCAAATATTTCAGCAAATGAAGATTTAGGTAATAAATTTCAAATATCTAAGGTATGTCTTACTAACACTGAATCCCTATATGTTGATATTTTGTTTTATTTAAAGAATGGTTATGCTCCACCAAAACTTAATCATAAAAACAAAAGAGCTCTAATACTTAAAAAAAGAAGTATGAGATCATTCATGGTGTGTTATTCAAAATAAATTATGACTGGTTTATTAAGATGCATAGAAAAATCCGAGGCATAAATTTTTTTGCACGACCTCCATGATGGGTCAGCTAGAGGACATTTTGGAGGAGATACTACTACACATAAAATCCTACATGCTAAATATTATTGGCCAAGGTTGTTCATAGATACACATGCCTACATGAGAAAATGCAAAATTTGTCAGACCGCTGTAGGAAGACAAAAGAAACGAGCCCTACCACTCCAGCTAGTTAACATTGAACGACCTTTCGAACAATGGGGACTAGACATAATAGATGAGATTTCTCCTCGCTCTTCTAAGAAGTACAAGTTCATCCTAACTGCCACAGATAATTTCACAAAGTGGGTAGACGCAATTCTACTAAGGGTAGCTAATTCTGATAACATTATTGAATTCATTGATTAATTTATTATTACCAAATTTGGATTACTTAATGCACTCATATTTGACAATGCATCTTATTTCTCAAGACACCATATGACCGAGTTCACGTTAAAAAGAGGATTTAAGCTAAAATACTCTGCTAATTAGTATCCTCAAGGAAATGTCTTAGTAGAATCTACCAATAAAAACCTCATTAGGATTATGAAGTGTATTGTTGATAAAGTCACAAGAATTGGAATAAATATTTGGTGTTTTCCTTATGGGATGATAAGATAACTATGAGAGCTTCTATCATAACTACTCCTTTCAATTTAGCATATGGAAAAGAAGCTATTTTCCCTCCCAATCTACCTCTTCCTTCATTCGCCTTAGTAAAATTTATTGAAGAAAAACCCTCCTCTTCTATACAACTAAGGATGTCTCAAATTCTAAAATTAGAAGAAGAAAGGGAAAATGCTAAAAAAGCCCATGTACATCATCAACAATTAGTAAAATATTCCTTTGATGCAAGCTCAGTTAGAAAAAAATCTTTTCAAATTGGTGACTTAGTTTTGAAATGGGACAAGACACATGAGGAAAAAGGAAAGCACAACAAATTTCAAAAATTGTGGCTTGGACCATTCCAAATCATTGAACAATTAGGTCCATCGAGTTTTGTTTTACAAGATCTACAAGGTAAGAGAGATGCTCTTCCTGTCAATGGACTAATTCTTAAACAATTCTTTTGGTATGACTTTCGTTCTACCATATTATATGTATATATCCATGGTTTTTTGTTATAAATAAGATTTAGTAACACATTATTGGCTTTCATTAAATATCTCTATTTCATTTATGACTTTAACCTTGAAAGTTGTCGATTTTAAGAGAAAGAAATTTCAAAATTGAAGATTAGATAAATACTTTAAAACTCTCAAATTTTTATACATTAAAGTTTCAAATCCTTATCACTTCAAACTTCATAAAATATTAATTTTTTATAATTAGTCAAGAAAGGTTCCTTTAACAAAGTAAAAGGCTATTTTGAAATCTTAGTATCTTTAGCTTTAATTGTCATCCATTACTCTTAAGGAGTAGGTGGACGTCCCCACTCATTGTTCATGTATTTTTAGAGTGTAATTAAAAAATATAAGAAACTTAGAAGATAAGAAGTCTTATCACGAGCTTACTTACCATGATCATAAGGAAATAATAGGCTGACATTATCATTACTGGCAATCAAACCAGGACAGTGGCTTGTGTTAAAAAATGAAGAAGTATAAGATAAGGAGTCTCATCACGAGCTAGCTTGTTCAATTCCGTTATCACTTGTGAATAACATTGTCATTATCTGGCCACCAAACCACTACGATGGCTTCTAAAGATCCTTGAAAAGGAAAATGAATCCTCAAAATTACTTCTAAAGATTTAGAAAGACTGGATGGGATACTAGTTTTCCATTTGGTAAAAGATAACCTTGTCTAGGCTATGGACACCTGTTGGAAGTAGTGACTCTATATATGACAAAATAAGTTCACCAAAAGCTAAGTCTCAAATATTCTTTTGCTTTATCTTTATTACCAATTAAGGATTGATATTAATGATTAAATGTTTTTATCTATAAAAGTGATAAGGAAACTTGCAATTAAATGAAACTTTTGATTCAAAGTAATTTTATATATCTCATTTTCAAAATTATTTTTCTTTCCTTAGGGTCTTTAATTTTAAGTTTAAAAGTTTGTTTTACTAATTGTCAGAGATAACTGGTTCTTCCAGTGAATCACCAATTGTTGTGGTACCCAATAATCCCCTATTATTTATAGTTAGAACATTTAAATAATGGGGACCCTTTTAATTTTTTCTCTAGGTTTTATAATAAATAAAGTAATCATAATTGATTTATATTCCAAAAATTCCAAAAATTCCAAAGAAAACCAAAATATGTCATTTTCGGTTATCAGTTAGGTTTAAGTCCTAGTTGAATAAATTAGGTTTACTTTTTAAATAAAATCATGCATCACAAATGTTTAGAAGCCATGATAATATTTCTTATCAAATGTTACGATGCGAAATGTCATTTGCAAATAAAGCTTCTCTCAGTGAAATGAAGAAAAGAAAGGAAAAAACTCTCCCATACAAAAAGCTTCATCTGAACTGCCACAAAGACACGTCATTATCATAGATTGTAGATTGTGAGTCGCACATCCCTACTGCCTCTTTATTAGCTTAGACATCTATATGTTTCAATTGTGATATAAAATAAATGCTACCTGATCTCTGATGCGGTGTATGCGATATTGCATATCACAAATCACACATCACAGATCACAGTGTCAACTAAAACGAAATACTTCCAAAGAATATTTCTGATGTGAAATTGTTGACTAAGCTCCACTTAAGGAGGATCCATGTGTACTTATATTTTCATTAAATTTCAAATATAACGCTTTTAATTTCCCTCATTTCAGTGAATTGATTTAATTGGCAAGTTGTTTTTTGAAATGTATATATTTATCCCGCGTGTTCTTTCGTCCTTGGAGATCTAAACATTCCTCTATGTTCCCTTTCTATAGGCTAATACTAATAAATAAAATTCCGTTGAAATGTTCAAACCATAAAAGAAAGGAAAAGGGTCGTATGTTCAAATAGAAGTAACTCAGTCCAAACCAGAACCAACAAAGATGGCTCCATTATTCATAGACACTACATGTACGCCACATTCTGGTACTCACTCCTAGGAATCAATGTACAATCTATTTGAAGAAGAAAGCCCCAGGGTAGTAGCGGTCAACCAAGCAACAACTAGCGCCTCATCATCATATGAGGCTACCTTCTCTGATGTCACTAATTCCTTTATTGACTGAATGTTTGCACAGAAATTCTTGACATCAAGGCAAACAATAGTAGGATCCTTCAAAGCTGCAGAATTGAAGAGAATGTACATTTTCCAGACCCCCAGAAGATTTACGACAAGAAGTTTCTTAAAATATTTGCAGAGAATAAAAAATTAGAGTCATATCCCATTAGAAAATGGAGACAAGACCCAAGTAAGCACAAACATGATAGTAAGGGTATGTATTCTTTAGCTTCTATTGTTGGTCCATCCTGTTATCTTGTTGTTATGATATGTAGATTGTTCAGTTCTCTGAACACACAAAAAATATAGTTGAATGGGTTGCCTTAATTCAAGCATCTTCTAATTTTGAAGTTATGGATTGGGCTACTATCTTGTCAAACAATATTGCGTCCGAAAGCTTAGAATATAGGAAAAAGCATACTTTTTCAGATATAATCGTGCCAACTTTTTATATGAGTGCCTATATTATGGATGCCATTTGTTTCTCTTTTGATTTTCCTTCAATGGGATGGAAATGGACACTCGAAGACCCTACACCAATTCAATTATATCATGATATGATATGGGGATCTAAGTACAAGCCTCACTTTTACAGAATTTGGAATAAAGTAATGTTTCCTTTGTACAAAGCAATTTTTTATCGAAATTCCCCCAGGCTATCTCAAGAAGCCAACATAGACTTCATTGTTGTTGGCAGTTGGTTTACTGAATAAAATTTTACTTATGTCAGAGTATTTGGGAGTCTTACGGCCCCACATGTTCTTCATATTTATGTTCTTGATAAGCTTTTGGCCTGGGAAATTTCCTATGAGACTGTAGGTCATGCTGTGACTAAAGTGTAAAAAGACTCCAAAAAGGCTATTTGGCCACAATTTCCTATTCATTGTAGAGAATATGCTCTTGAAAATTACAATCATGTTGTCTTAGAAATCAAACAAATTCTTGGGTAGCGAAATCCCCGTGGAACAAGTATGGGGTGCAAAGCCTGGAATTTTGGGTAATATTAGGGTAAAAGACTCCGCAGAAATCACGGAGCATGAACTATAGTAGGTTGAGTCAAAGGGTAGTCCGCCTAGAAATAATGTAAAGAAATAGTAATAGAGTTGGCCCGTGGAGGGATTGTGGGCCAAGGGAGAGTATAAATAGAGTGTCGCTCTAGGAGGGAAAGAAGGTTCTTTTGGAAGATGGAATATAATGGGTTCTGAAAGGAAATAGCTTGAAAGTGTTTGTAAGTCCGAGTCAAGGGAGTAGGGTAGAAGGTAGAGGCTCTACAGCTGTGTGTGCAGAGGCTTCGTAACTCTGCAGCTATGTGCACGGATCCCTGCAGGTAAGTGCGTAGGGTGGATTTGGATGTATTGGTGAAAATTGATAATAAAGATAAGTTTCTTCTGAATTCTGTGCTAATTGCAACTTCACAATTTTATGATAAATGAACTATTGTGATTTCTGCATTTGCTATGATTGAATACATGTGAACTGGGTTAATCTTGATGCGCGAAGTAATCAAAAGTAATAACTGTTTGCTTAAATACCGCTTTGACTAGATCAAGCCAGTAATAAGTGACTCAATCTGTAATAAGTGTGATTAGGATATTCTGATCTGCACCAATATGGCGCAGCGCGAGGCTGCAGAACATTGTGCGAGCCCCAACCCACATCCAAGACATCCCCAGGGTGCGGAAACCTGGTTCCAGCACCCTCCCCTGCTACCTCGGGTGAGGCCTTAGTCCAGGCTTTGCGGGCTGTTGCCAAAAGGGTTGGTAGCTGTGGGGTTTGTTTGGCTAAATAATTCTTCCGAACCTGGGTCAAGCCCAAATAAGCCAACAAATGGTTCTGTTGTTGGGACTCGGATCTACCTAAGGGGTGTCTGGTGTGAAAGGTGGGGACGCTAGAGGAAATAACGACGAAGGATTAGGATGGTAGTAATGGCGAGCACCATCTAGTTACCAATATTCAAGGGAGCAGGAAGTGAAGACCCGGAAAAGTTTTGGTTTGTATTGAATTCAGTATGGAACGCGCAGCAGATAACAGATGATAATATCAAGAAAGTCATCATAGTCAGCACACTGCAGGACCGAGCGCTAACATGGTATATGAAGTATTCAGGCATCAACCCAATGGCGGGGATAGCGGACATCTGCATTGATTCAGATTTAAACAGGAACGCAATAAAATACAGAGATAATCATAAAGACAGATATGCAACAGAAATAATACTTCATTTCATTACTGTAAAACACTGAAATATGCTTATAAGCAGAAATGGAAATAAACCAGCTAGGGCGATGGTAGCTTATCTGTGAGAAGAGATGTGGCGGCTACATGCCTCTGAACTGTGTTACAATGAGGCTTGAAGGCCTATTTATTGTTGAGAAACAATGGAAAACCCTTAACATTCCAAAACCTAACCCTAGGAGATGAAACGCCCAACTGTGGGCCCCGTTTGGGGTGAGTTGGATAGCCAACTTCTCGGGGTCGTGAATTAGTCGTATTATCTCTGTTTGATGCGTATGATAGCCCATTAGAAAGATCTCTCTGAGGACTACGACGAAAAAGACAATTTTTAGAAAAACATTACTTGCGGTAAATTTCCCAAAAAGTGTCGTTTAGGGCCTCAAAACGGCTCCGGAAGTTTAGAACCCGAAAAACTGCTAAAAATAGTAAACTATGCTATAATTAAGGAAACTGAAAAACTAAAAGAGACAGTTGTGGGGGTCTAAATGGGATAGGTGGGTGGCCACCAACATCCACCTGGATCATTCCTCCCCCCTTAGGAAGCAATGGTCCCCATTGCGTTGAGTTCCTGCTTGAGATGAGGAAGCTTCTGCTAAGCTGGATCTCTGGTGAGCTGTTCTTCACTCTTTGATGTGTCCAGAAATGGTGGAAAGCATGGTCAACGACGGTCCACCTTGAACACTCGGTGCAGGCAAAGGAATGGAGGAATGCTATGCTTTAAAGCATTGTTTCCCATAGCCTTGGTACTAGTGTAAGGACCATGTCAGAGTGGTCTGAGATTATGATGGGTTCTAGTAAGGCGTTCTCTTTTGCAGATGTAACCAAACTTTGTTGCCCACCTGAAACTTATGTGGTACCCCTGTCGATGAGGAGAATTTGTTTCGGTGTTCTGTCATGATCGTATCCCTTTGCTGCTACTGCTGCATGGAGGAACCCTTTGCGGGGGTCATGGATGTAGCAACGATCTTCCCTTTACTTTGGGAGCAAACCAAATAGGAAATAAATTTCCTAGTCTCGGAGATGAGCTTGCTACCTTTCTTAGCAGAGATCAAAGAGGTGGCGGTAGGTGGGGCTACCTTTGTTATCCTGTATAATGAATTATCCAAAGAAATAATGACAGCGCGAGGCCTTGACTCATACACAGCATGTCGCTTCCACAAGTATGGTTGGCCTAATAGTACATCACAAACATCCAGAGGTGTAACATCACACAATACCTCGTCTATGAAGGGCTTGATGCTATAGGGAAGGCGACACTGCTAGCGAAATTTGAGATCTCGTCCCTCATGAAGCCACCCGATACTGTATGGTTGTGTGTGTGGTGTAGTCGGTAGGCCCAACCACTTCACAACTTCTGTTGAAATGAGGTTCTTCTGGCTCCCACTATCAACAATGAATTGCAGCGGTGAACCCTTCACCCACATTTGTGAGTGGAAAATGCGCTCCCCCTCCTCTGGGTCTTCAGGCTCATTCTTCTGGATCTTGGCGATGGCAACAATGGCGCTGGGCTCTGCATCAATGATCTGCTTCCCTTTGCCATTTCCCTTGTCGGGTTCTAGCTCAAGGTCGGAACATGCATCTGATTCAGAAGCTTTCAACTCGGCCACCAACAACTGCTTGGTCCAACACTCGTGTTATGAGTGGGACTCTTGTGGAACTCACACCACTTTCTCGTGTCCTTCTTCAACTTCGTGGTGTTTTTCTTTTCTTGCGGCTTTGACGGGTTGTCTTGGGTCACCCCACCTTGGCTTTGTCCTATGGGCTTTGGATTTGCAGATCCAAAGTCTCGCTTCTTCTGTTTGAACTTTTGCTCGATTTGGGCAACGTATCGGTATGCTGTGTTGAGTGAGGAGATGTTCAAGAACTCCATCTCTTCCTGGATGTATCTGTGTAGGCAGACGCAATATTTGAGTACCAAATGCAGCTTAGAATCTTTGATACCTAATTGTGTGTGAAGGGTATGAAAAATGTTTGTGAACTCCGGCACATCTTGGTCTCATCCCTGCCGCAGTGTGGTCCATTTGATGTATTTGTCCTCATAGCTTTTGACAGGGTAGTATTGCTCCTTGATGGCATCCCGGAAGTCATTCAAAGTGGGTGCAGCTGAAAATAGTGAGCCTGTCCTTTCATCCTTCTTCTCGCAGTAGGTTTCCCACCAGTCCTTGACGTGGGGGGCTGCTTTGAGAAGAGAGAAAACAATCTTTTCCCGACTTGAAAATTCATGAACAGAGAAATACCCATCTAGCAGATTTAACCATTTAGCTACGACAACTGCGTCTATTTTACCATCGAAGATGGGGATTTCAAAATTAACTTGTACCTTAAAGGGCGTGGCGTTTCCAGAGTTGCTGCTGGAAGCCGATACGTCACCTCTAGATAGCCGCTGAAGGATCTGCGCAAAGCTATCCATCATCGCGTTCCTTTGCCGCTCGAGTGCTTCTTCGAGCAAGATTTTGATAGGATCTCCTGCCCCCTCATCTTTCTTCTCGTCCGCCATGGAAGGCCGTCGGGATTTTCGAGGCTGGTCTTGCAAAGGTTCGACCAGTTCAAGCCCTAACTCCTTATATCCTGACCTCGTCGGGGACATGCAAAGAAAAAACCGAGAAAAAGCAGACCGCTCTGATACCACTGATCCGGATTTAAATAGGAACGCAATAGATTACAGAGATAACCATAAATACAGAGATGCGATAACCATAAATAAAGAGATGCAGCGGAAATAACACTTCATTTCATTAATGGAAAATACCGAAATATGCTTACAACCAGAATTGGAAATAAACCAGC
>APFE031428955.1:140255-172687 GCA_000404065.3 Pinus taeda | reverse complement strand
TAGCTTATCTCTGAGAAGAGATGTGGCAGCTACATGCCTCTGAACTGTGTTACAATGAGGCTTGAAGGCCTATTTATTGTTGAGAAACAATGGAAAACCCTTAACATTCGAAAACCTAACCCTAGGAGATGAAACGTCAAATTGTGGGCCTCGTTTGGGTGAGTTGGATAGCCAACTTCTCGGGGTCGCGAATTGGTCGTATTATCTCCATTTGATGCGCATGATAGCCCGTTGGAAATATCTCTCCGAGGACTACGACGAAAAAGATGATTTATTGAAAAAAAAAATTGTTGGTGGTAGATTTCCCAAAAAACGTCGTTTAGGGCCTCAAAACGGCTCTGGAAGTTTAGGACCCGAAAAACTGCTAAAAATAGTAAACTGTGCTATAATTAAGGAAACTGAAAAACTAAAAGAGACAGTTGTGGGGGTCCAAATGGGATAGGTGGGTGGCCACCAACATCCACTTGCATCATGCATTGAGTTAAAGAGGGAGTTGAGTTGGCCAAAATCAGAGTCGCAGTCAGTCATTGGTTTCGAAGAAAAAGCAATGCTGCCTGGTGAAACACCGTGGGATTTGGACCAAAGATTAAAGAGTACCATTCGTGAAGCTAATATGACGTTGACCGATAGACAACATTGAGTGTGGTTTTTGGCATCATTAACACCCCATCTGAGGATAGCTTTATCACAACAAAAGATTTCAACCCAAGTCAAGGCACTAGAGACACAAATGATGATATATGTGACCCCAATACCAAACCCAAGGTTGGGAGTTCAGCAACTCCATGCTCAACTTCAGAACTTAAGTTTGGAAGTACAAAACTTGAAGCAAGGAAGAATGCCTCGATCATGGGTACAGCCGGAGGCATGATGTATTAAATGCAAAAGCCATGCACACGACAAACACCATTGCCTGGTCTTCGCAAACTATCTGGCGGGGGGAGGCCCAATGCCATTAAAAGTGGAAGTCCAGATAGGACCAAATGCCATGCCTGTGCTCTGGTGCACGATTTTCCAGGAGGGAGGGAAACATGCAACAGATAATTGCCATCTATTACAGAAGTATACCCAGACCTCACAACAGTTATATTGCAATTTTTGTTAATTAGTAGGACACGATGAGTGAACGTGTCGAAGTTATGACTTAATGATGGAACAGACCCCAGCCTATGGGGTACAGGTTGAAACTTAGGGAGGATTTCAAGGACGAGGTTGGGAAAGAGGATGGGGACCCAGTCGAGGTCACAAATAGATAACTTGTTATAATTGTGGTGAGCAAGGGCACTACGCTCGCGAGTGCTCTAACCCAACTAGGCTCTCATTTCATTATTGTGAATAATTCGATCATGAATTGGTAGATTGTCCAACCTTGTTTGTACAATTGAATGAGAAAGGGGTGCTTCAACCCTCGCCAACCCAGAATGTCCAGATGATGCATGTGCAACCCTGTGAAGGGGACACTAATATAAATATGGTATGAAGGAATGATGCAATAGTAGAAGGAAACAAGGGTGGGGAGCGAGGCGACCCACCTATGGGGAACCCTACTACTGAACTAAAGCAAGGAAGGGCAGGGCCAAATGGGGATCAGCTGAACTTCGCGAAAATCGCTACCTCAGGTGGGAAGGACGAAACAGAAGCCAAAATGGACCCTTACATGATCCCCTCCTTTCTTGATGCATGCATGAAATTTTTGTGGAATCAGAAGGCTATCCAAGGGTTATAGGAATTGATTACCAAGAGCATTGAATTCAGCGAGCCCCAGGTAGTCCAGAGGATAGGACGACATGCTTTAAGCACTAGACGAGAAATGAGAATGATGATGTAGATAGGAGATTATGAAATGGATCAAGTCATCTTGGATTTAGGTTTGGATGCAAATATACTGCCTAAGAAAGCTTGGGAGCATATAGTCTAGCCCGTACTATAATGGTCCCTGATTCAACTATGAATGGCCAATTGGAAAAAAATCTTACCAATGGGCTGATTGCAAGGGGTGATGGTGGATATCGATGGTGTAATTACCTAGACTGATTTCGAAGTTATAGAGCTTATCGATGATAGCAATCCTTACCCTACCTTGCTCGGCATTGACTGGGCCATCGACATGAAAGGGATCATCAACTTGAAAAGGCACATGATGACTTTCGAGAAGACGTCACTTCGCGTAGTAGTTCCGCTGGATCCAATGGAAGGGGAGCACTAAAAAATACTCGTCCGTGGCGAGGATAATAATGATGACCTAGATTGCACGTATCAGCTAACAACGCAGCACCCCAGTCAGATGTATTACAACGACCATAGAAGAACCGTGTGGGAGCATGAAAGTATCTATACTGTCGATTCTGAGGAAGAGATGGAGCACTGGCAGAATCGATTGCAGGAAGTTACAACACTCAATTGTAATAGGGTGACTCAATCAGCATGATATGAAGAAAGACACCACTCGAAAGAGCAGGACATGACCACTGAAGACCAGCTCACATGTGTAGTCCAGGAATAGCCTAGTGCACCGGCAGACAGGATGCGCGCACCGATAGAAGGATCAGGGAAGTGTAGATACAAGAGAAGGTTTCGACTCTGAACTGGAAGATATGTGTGGCAGTTAAGTTGGCATAAAATGATAGCACGAAGAATCTGGGCATATAACAGACGACCAACAACTCAAACAGACCAGAGTGGACAACAGGGTCATTAGGCTACGGGGGACCTCCTTCCTATGACCCAATCAGCCACTATTGAAGTAGCTTCTCCTACCAAAGATGGCATCCATGACAAGGTTTAGCAGTTGTGGGCTACCATTCAGCGTGCAAAATCATGACTTGGTGAGTTGGAACAAATTGAGGCTCGAACCTGTGACCACAGTATGAAGTTGGATAAAGCCATCGAGAAACTTCAATTAGAAGTGGCCGCCCTAGATGACAGAAAGGAATTGCCCAAGGAAACCAACACGGCTAGCTTTCCTACCTTGAAGCCACAAGGGTGCGCACACCATAAATCCATAATAGAAGTAGCAGGACATCTCGGGTTCTTGCGACCTAGGTCAATGGGGAACCAAAGGTCCCATGGGAAGGGTTTGCCCTTCTGAATATCCGTCAAAGGATTAGTCCTAGCACCCCAAGCAGTTGGAAGAGGGTGCACGACTATAAAATAGGTTGCTATGTAGTGGTGCGATACGACCACGGACTCCCTACAGAAACTGCATCTGCATCCTTGGGGATACGCTACTGCAAAGGAAAGATGGAAAGTGATCATTGAAGATACTGCTCATGGTATGATGACACATTTAAAGCTCCTTGAAGCGAGTGGTGGGTCAGTAAGGCAAAAGCATAACCATCCAAGTCGCATTTATGAGCTACCACAAAAACACACCGTTGGTTTCCAAGTTCCATTGATATATAACCAAAGCAAAGGTCACACTAGCATGTGGTACTATCCGGCAAGAGAATCGGTCCATATTACCTACCTCATGAGCAATGAGGAGATGGGAAACAGTTCATGGTTTCAGGCAGTGCCGTAGCAGTACAAAGATATCATCTTGAAATCTCAAAGGCCTACCGTCGTTAGTCCACAACTAGAGTCGCTGCAAGGAGAACATTCTAAATGCCCCCGGACGCTAAGGACCAAGAGGAAACCTCCACTTCCAGACTTTGTTAGACAGTCACCACGACACCTATAGGTTGCCAAGTCCACAATGAATGAAAAAGGTAAAACTGTTATCATCAATAGCGAGGAAGAAACAGAAGAGTCTCCCACGAGGGTCGAGGAGGACATCCCTGAGGAGGACCTTGTATAGCCAGTGCGACGAACCAAGTATATGCCTCCAAGCAAGGGGACGAACAAAGTACCCACAAACCTGGACGAATTCAACAATACAATGACTACCCCGTCTCTCCCGAAAGACATCCCAGTGGAAAATTTGGTGGTTGGCCATGTCGCAACGATGAAATTCGACACAATGAAATTGGCAAGAAAGCATGGCATGATCACCATATCGAGGTGTGCACGTTCAAGAAGGATGATCTTGTATTATTATATGACAGTTGCAGAACCATTGCTCAAAGCCCAGGTTGCTCATTCTACTCCGATTCTAGCAAGCACATTGGTCACCAACCAACCGAAAGACCGAGTAATACTAGAATGGCTTACTAGATTGGGACTGAACATGTCTACCCTCCCACGTGGTAGTTTGAAGCAACTTCACGACAACATCACAATGAACTTCGTGCAAGGGTCGGCCGTACTGACCAGATACTCCAAGAGTAGAAAATTAATATTGAACAGCTACGACTCCAACATGATGAAGCAGTCACCCAAAAACAACAGATCGAAAAGGAAGTAGTGGACGACTTTTTGAGTGCTCAGGCGTTAGATATTATAGGGGACTTGCCTGTTGAAGCACAGATTTGTATGTTGGCTACGAAGTTTCGAAGGACCAAAGAAGAGGTTGTACGGCTGCAGCTCGAACTCAGTGTGCAGATCACAAAGTTGAAATTGTAGATCCCACCACCAATGCCTCTAGAGGTAGTGGTATAGTGCTAGAACATTATTTATATGGGGAGCACAATGCTTGCATGACCACTTGAATAATGTACTGAGTTGCTAACTCAGTCGATTGATATGCTCACTGTCCTTCAGGAAGATCCCACACTCCATAGGTTGGAAGCAAAGGTCCAGGAACTTCAGCATGCCTACGATGAACTTTGGGGAACCACGTAGACTGTTGCTATCCCACAATGATTGTCTACGATGAGGGAGGTGTAGGACATGAAAATCCAAGCCGAAGCCACAAGACAGAAGGAAGTAGTGGTGAAAGCTGGTATCCAGCCATGGTTGGACGAGGCATTTACAGTTTCGACCACCATAGAGCATAAGATAGCACACATGAAGGCCAAATCTGCTAGGATGGAGAGAGTCGAGACAAGAGTAGAAATATTGGTACCACAGGTGGAACGAATGCAGCGCATGATGGAAGAATTTACTGCTAGTACCAGTGATGCATGGACGTTGTTGACTGACCTTCATGCAAAGATGGACGCACTAGCTCAGTGACTTAGAACAAGTCACGATGATTGTGTTAGGGGACTGTGGGGTAGCGAAAGCCCCGCGGAATGAGTGAGGGGTGCGAAGCTTGGAATTTTGGGTAATATCAGGGTAAAAGACTCCGCGGAAAGTGCATAGTGCATACTATAGTAGGTTGAGTGAAAGGGTAGTTCGCCCAAAAATAATGTAAAGAAATAGTAATAGAGTTGGCCCATGGAGGGATCGTGGGCCAAGGGAGAGTATAAATATAGCGTGGCTCTAGGAGGGAAAGGAAGTTCTTTCGGAAGATGGAATGTAATGGGTTCTAAAAGGTAATAGCTTGAAAGCGTCTGTAAGTCTAAGTCAAGGGAGTAGGGTAGAAGGTAGAGGCTATGCAACTGTGTGCGCAGAGGCCTGGTAAGTCCGCAACTATGTGTGCGAACCCCTGCAACTGAGTGCACAGGGTGGATCTAGACGTATTGGTGAAAATTGATAATAAAGATAAGTTTCTTCTAAATTCTGTGCTAATTGCGACTTCACTATTTTATGATAAATGAACTATTTTGATTTCTGCATTTGTTATGATTGAATACATGTGAACTGGGTTAATCTTGATGCATGAAGTAACCAAAAGTAATAATTGTTTTCTTAAAGACTGCTTTGAATAGATCAAGCCAGTAATAAGTGACTCAATCTGTAATAAGTAGTGTTGTGAACATCTCGATAATATCCCGATTTTATCTTGAAATCATGATTTTTTGGCCTAACCGATGTTTGTCGATTTTTACAGATATTTTGATGGTATCTTGATTTTGTCGATGTTTTGTCGATTTTTACCAATATTTTCCCGATTTTTATGATTTTATGGTTTTCTAGGCCCTTGCCGATTTTATCCCGATGCCGATGTTCGCAACATTGGTAATAAGTGTGATTAGGATATTTTGATGTGCGCGGATCTGGCACAGTGCGAGGCTGCAGAACAATGCGGGAGCCCCAATCCACATCGAAGACATCCCTAGGGTGCAGAAACTTGGTTCCAGCACCCTCCCTTGCTACCTCAAGTGAGACCTCAGTCCACGCTTCATGGGTTGTTGCCGAAAGGGTCAGTAGCTATGAGGTTTGTTTAGCTAAATAATTCTTCTGAACCTCGGTCAAGCCCAAATAAGCCAACACAAATGAGGGCATGTAGCACACCACTATTCCTCCTAAGTAGTACGACCCTATTGATGATGTTGGACCCACCAATATGTCAAGGGGATCTCCCCGGTAAGAAGTCCAAATTAGACCTCAGACCGTTTGGTGCAGGAGTCCCAACAATGGGTCGTAAGGTAATGCCTTGACCTTAATGTCACACAGAGGCAAGTAAGATAACTCTGTCAGTAGCAAGCATGTGACTGACACAGTGAGTCAAGGAATGAGTATGAGAGGTTCCAACACTTCAAACGAAGAGGAAGGTGAAGGTGAGTTCTATGTTGAAAGGGATCAATCCCAACTCAGTTAGGAATACACAACACAAAGGACATGCACAACTTATGGCACAGTAGTTGACACGGATGCGACAGTCACAACATACAAGGTAATATAACATGAACACCCCTCATAGATCAGTCTGAGATGAGTGTGATGGTTGATATAAAAAGGTTCAAAGAAAGGTTTGTCTAATGTCTAGCAAAGTAGTCGACACAAACAGTGACATCATTAACAACATATTTAACACATTAACAACAAGATTCATATAATTTCATACAAGTTAGTTCATATACAAGTACGTAAGTTAAACAACATATATCATTAAGGCAACTGGAGCAGTCCAACTACAATAATAACACATGCATGAAAATGTGTTGGCTTTTATTATATAAATAAGTGTAAGTCACAATCATACAATACAACATGTAAACCTCTTGTCCCCATTAGTGGAACGTTACAGCCACATTTTCCTGCTCCTCCAAAGCAATGTACTAGCCATGAGGAGTGGAGAAGCCAAGGCGCATTACAATACTATCCAAGACTTCTTCAAGATAGTCTTAGTAGAAGCTTGGCTAACCAAAAGCCTATACAATGAGTTATGAGGGACTATTTATAGCAAAGGGTGGGGTGACCCTTGGCATCCCCCTTTGTGACTGTTCAACTACCCTCATGACTCTTCACCTACTCTATGATTGTTACATTCACTCTTGAGACTTGACTTACACTTGACATGACTCAACATTACAATGCACATATACCCATGTGAACAATGGCTTGAACAAGCCAAACTAGGCACCATTCTAACTTAGAAAACTATAGAAGTTAAACTACTTGGCATCCTCATGCTGATCAACAGTAAATATTGGTGCCAAGATTGGTAGTCTCTGATAGTGTCTGTGTGTTCAACTATGACATCCATCTGGAACCTAGACCTTACCACCATGGCATCCGGCTACAATGCTTGGGCTCCTCTATCCAACTCATCTGAAAGCATGCACATCATTGTCCTCAATGTGGCCGGACCAACAAAATACTTGCCCATGATGTCTACATTAATAAGCAAGTTTGGACTGGTGGTGATGCACATCAACTCGTTGACGCACGAGTCAAGCTCATGTTCAACCTGCTTCTTGGTCTTCACTTGGGTGAGAGTCCCAAGTGATGAAATCACATATGTGTGCATCCTCGGTCATTCGAGACTTGCTCATTGGGTTTGGAATGATGGTAATAATACCTCCATGAGTCTTCCTCGGCCCAATGAAATTCCCCATGGATCCAATTGAACTGAACTCTCATGTCGTGATCCTTCACAATGCAATGTGGGTTATACGGGTTGAAGGTTTGGAGGTTGAACGGGTACTTACTCATTTCTTCATCTTTGACATCTGCTTTCTTGATGCTTCGAATCTCATACAACCTAATCCACAATGGAAGAGTGAGCCAAGGTGCCTTATTCTTTCACTGTAGCCTAGTTGTTAATCCTATTGAGATATGATACACTATTTCCTGCACGACAAGCACGTCCAAAGGGAACTTTGGTAGAACATGTCGAGGCTTCTCCACACTGAACACTTAGATGAATGTGCTGTTTGGTGAGGCATATCAATCTGCAATGCCTAACAATGCCTTCATCACTTCTTTTGACATGCAGGGTGGATCCTGTTTTAATATAAACCTATACATTGGGGCGACAATATGTTCGGACAATCATTTGATCACTCCTCTGAAGTTGCACCCAGAGAATAGATTGAAATATGTGCTTACAATAGTCTCCGCTAGTGACCATGCCCACTCTAATCCTGGGAACTCATGTCGGGTACAAACTACATCTATAATGTAGGCGAACATATAAATCTCTGCATGCATGCATTTGGGTGACTATCAAGCCTTCGTGACTTTCTCCTTCAACTGATGAGCCAGTATGTCGAACCAGTTGCATGGTCTTTCTTCTCTAGCTAGTTGGTCCAGTGCGACCACCCAAATCTGAGGAAAGGTCTCAGTGATCGCTTGGTCACTCAGTCAACATGCGAATATGACCAAGTATTGGTATGCCTTCCTCAATATCTTTGTCTTATAGATCCAGTTAGTGGTCATCTTGAAACGAGTTGGATCCTTTACCCAATCCTTCAGAATATCTTTAGAGTGACCTCTGCGGTTGGGGAAGCTGAACGGAGGGGTCATGACAGTCATGGGCTTGTCCATTTGATACATCTCATTGTAGACTCATGCCTAGAAGGTTTCAATATTCGTCCCACTGAAATTTCTCATGTTCATCATCTTGGGGCTAGTGTGAAAGATGATCGAGTGAATCATATCCGCACATGGGAATGCAGGGTATCTGCATGGAATCCATTACAAGCCATACTTATGAATGTTTACATACACCTGACAGTCTTCAAGGTCTTCTAAAAAGGTACCTATGAATGTTTCATTCACTTATTGCCACTTCAGTTTGATGTCCTTGTGTAGATACATCTTCGCTACTTAGTAGATCGGCATGCTAGAGGACACCTGTTCAATTGCTATTCCAACCGAAACACCATCAGTGTCTTGGGATCCTATTCTCTTGGAAGCCATTGAGACAGATGAACACCTGAAATATCTAGAAACAAGAAGAATGCATGGCAAGAAATATGTCAGTAAAAACAAAGCAAACCTGGGGAAGGTCACAACACATACCTGGGGCACTAATGAGCAAGATTGCGCAAATTTCACTGGGAGGCTGAGTGACTGGCTACCAGAACTACACAAATGGAAGTCTATACTGACTAGGGGGATGGATTGGCTACTTGATCTGTAAAATGTGCAATCCATTTGGGCAATTGGCTACTGGGATTATGCAATGCTCGATTTTAGCTGGGAAAGACTGTTGGCCTTGGTGTTGAGTATGGAGCACGATTGTTTAGAGGTCTTTGTTTTAGCCAGATGTATACCCCAAGGATTTTGTACAATCTTTGTTTCTAGTCAATCTGGGCCATTCATTAGGTGGATAATCTAACGGTAGAACTTATGCTTAGTTTAAGTTTTTTTTCCCTAGAAGGCAACCCCTCTCTTTGTATGAGGGAATTGTATTTGAGGCTGTGTAATAGATGTGTATTCTCTGAGCGAGAAGCAAAGAGGTGAGACTGTGAGAGAAAATAGAGGATTCTATAGTGGATCTATTGTAGGTTGTGTCTCTTCATTTTGCTGGATAACAGAAAGGAAGGACTGGCTATTCGGGGTGGACGTAGCCCAAACTAGGTGAACCACGTACATCTGTGTCTCTCTTGTTTTATGCATTTTCTGTGTTTATATTTTTGCAATATTTTATGTGTTCCATTGCTCCGTAATATATAATTTTCTAACAACTGGTATTAGAGCCGAAGGTCTATTTGGCTGATAAACTCGCAGGAAAGAAGGGTTCCTCGTTCGAGTGGGAGCAATGGCAGAAGATGGTAAGTTTAGGGTCGAGAAATTTAATGGCCAAAATTTCTCATTGTGGAAGATGTAGATGAAAGATTATCTGTATCAGAAAGATCTATACCTACCATTGGGTGGAAAAACAAAGATGTCGACAGGTATGACAGATGAAGAATGGAACCTTCTCGATAGAAAGGAACTCGGAATAGTACGGTTGTGCCTTGCAGCATTGGTCTCCTTCAACATTTCGAAGGAAACAACGACAGAGGGTTTGATTAAGGCATTGGAGAAGCTATATGAAAAACCCTTGGCCTCAAACAAGGTATTTCTTACGAAACGGTTATTTAATATGAGGTTGTCGGAAGGTAGATCTGTTGCAGACCATTTAAATTATTTTAATACTGTTACAAGTTAGTTATGTTTTGTAGGGGTAAACTTTGATGATGAAGTTAGAACTCTATTATTCTTGTGCTAATTACTATAAAGTTGGAATGCTTTAGTAATGGTCATTAGTAACTCTGTTTCTGGATCTAGTACTTTAAAGTTTGATGATGTTGTCGGTGCTATCCTTAGCGAGGAAATGTGATAGAAAAACTCTGGTGAGACATCGGGTAATGCTTTGAGTGCAGAGTCTAGGGGAGGAAAAATGGAAAGAGGAAAGAGCTCAGGATATTTCAGTAAATCAAGGAAAGGTACATCCAAGTCCAGATCGGGGATAGTGTGCTGGAAATACGGAAAGAAATGACACCTAAAGAAAGATTGTAGATCTCGGAAGGGAAAGGAAGGAGATGCACAACAAGAAAACAATCATGAAGCAAATGTGACAGGTGAGGTGTTACAAGATGCTTTGATTCTTTCCTTCGAAAATATTACTGATTCCTGGGTGGTAGATTTAGGGGCCTCATTCCATGCCACACCTGATAAGAAATAATTTCATGACTATGTTCAAGGAGATTTTGGACAAGTTTGTTTGGGTGATGATAAACCCTGTAAAATTGTTGGAATGGGTAAGGTTTTTGTAAAACAACAGAATGGAAACCAATGGCTAATAAAGGAGGTAAGGCATGTTCTAGATATAAAGAAAAATCTGATTTCAACAGGGCAATTAGGCGGTGAAGGTTGTGTGAAAACTTTCATAGTTAAAGCTTGGAAGGTCACCAAAGGAGCCCTGGTAATAGAAAAAGGCGAAAAGGTTGGTACATTGTATTTATGCAATGGTATTTCTAACTTTGTTAATGCTTTAACTTCCGAATGAGCAGATGCAACATTATGGCATCATAGGCTCAGACACATGAGTGAAAAGGGGATGAAGATTCTTCACTCAAAGAATTGTTTGTCGGGTTTGAAGAATGTTGATTTGGACTTCTGTGAGAATTGCATTTATGGAAAATAGAAGAGATTCAGATTTCTCAGAGTTGGGAAAGAAAAGAAGAGCGAAAAATTAGAGCTTGTGCATACAGATGTATGGGGACCTGCTCAGGTATCATCTCTCGGTGGCTCTCTTATTATGTTACTTTTATTGATGATGCAACTAGAAAAACTTGGATTTATTGTATTAAGAATAAATATAATGTATTTGATACTTTCAAGAAATGGAAAGCTTTGGTTGAGATTGAGACAGGAAAGAAATTGAAGTGTCTTAGATTAGACAATGGAGGCGAATATTGCAGCAAAAATTTTGATAGTTACTGTTCAGAGCATGGAATTTGTAGAGGGAAGACAGTTCCAACAACACCACAAAAAAATGGTGTGTCAGAAAGGATGAAAAAAACAATCATGGAGTATGCAAGGTGCATGAGATTGCATGCAGGATTGCCTTTACAGTTTTGGGCAGATGTTGTAGATACTGCTGTTTATCTAATAAACAGAGGGCCTTCAAGTTCCTTAGATGGTGGTGTTCCAGAGGAAGCATGGACAAGTAAAAAGGTAAACTACTCTTTTTTAAAGCCTTTTGGTTGTGAGGCCTTTGTCCATATTGATAAAGAAAATAGAACAAAGCTTGAGGCAAAGTCAAAGAAATGTACCTTTATTGGATATGGTGTTAATGATTTTGGTTATCGCTTATATGATTAAGAAAATCACAAAATCATTAGGAGCAGAGATGTAATATTCAATGAAAAGGTCTTGTATAAGAATCAGTGGTAGGAAAATAAACAGGAAAAATAAAACAAGGAATATAAAATTCTTGATGAAATCACTGAAAAAGTAAAGGTGCCTAAAAATAATAATAATCAACAACAACAACAACAACCACCACAATTGCAACAGGCACCCTAAACACCTAAAAGTAGTGTTAGAAGATCTACTAGGATAAGTAGACCCCTTGAACGATACTCTCTTTCATTATATTATTTATTGTTGACTGATTCTGGTGAACCCGAATTTTATGAAGAAGCAATGCAGGTTGAAAGCATAAAAAAGTGGGAGGTAGCCATGGAAGAAGATATGGACTCCTTCATGCATAACTAGACTTGGGACTTAGTGAGGTTACTTGCAGGAAAAACTACATTGAAGAATAAATGGGTTTACATGCTGAAGGAAGAAGATGGAGGAAAACAGAGGTACAAATCTAGGCTTGTGGTGAAGGGGTTTGCATAGAAGAAAGGTATTGATTTTGATGAAATATTTTCTTCTGTCGTTAAAATGACTTCAATCAGAACTATTTTAAGTCTAGTAGCAGTTGAAGATTTGCATCTTGAGTAGTTAGATGTAAAGACAACCTTTCTCCATGGGGATTTGGAGGAAGAGATATATATGCAACAACCACAAGGATATGAAGTGAAAGGGAGGAGAACTAGTGTGGCAAGTGAAAGAGGCTTGTATGGCTTAACATAGGCTCCAAGGCAAGTGTATCTAAATTTGACAAGTTTATGTCTGAACAAGGTATTACTAGATGTCACTCTGATCAATTGTGTTTATCTGAAAAATCAAATGATGGCAACTATATTTCTATTGTTATTAATGTAGATGACATGCTTGTTTGTAGGGTCTAACATACAGAGAAATAAATGTGCTCAAAATAAAATTGGCAATTGATTTGCAATGAAGGATTTGGGAGCTGCAAACAATCCTTGTATGAAAATAACTAGAGACAGGAAAAATCGTAAATTAACATTGTCTCAGAATGAGTACATACAAAAGGCGTTGAAAATATTTAATATGCACAATGCAAAACCAATTAGTACACCTTTTGCTAGCTATTTCAAACTTAGTAAGGAAATGTGCCCAAAGACCCAAAAATACATGGATTATATGTCTAAAGTTCCATATGCATCAGCAGTTGGAAGCTTAATGTATGAAATGGTCTGCACAAGGCCTGATATTGCACATGCAATGGGAGTTGCAAGTAGGTACATGAACAATCCAGGAAAGGAACGTTGGAAAGCAGTGAAATGGATTCTCAGATATTTGAAAGGTACCACAAATCAAGCATTATTCTTAGGTGGTTCAAACATTTCTCTACAAGGATATGTTGATGCAGATATGGAAGGTGACAAAGATAACAGGAGGAGCACTACAGAATATGTATTTACTATTGGTGGAACAGCTATCAGTTGGGTTTCAAAAATCCAAAGTGTTGTTGCACTTTCAACAACAGAAGCAGAGTATGTTACTGCTAGAAAGGCTAGTAAAGAAATGATTTGGTTACAAAGGTTTATGGGTGAATTGGGTAAGCAGCATGATATGGGCACGTTATACAGTGATAGTCAAAGTGCCATTCATCTTGCAAAGAACTCAGAATTTCATTCCAAGATTAAGCACATATACCTCAAGTACCATTTCATACGATTAGTGTTGGAAGATGGAGAGTTGAAGCTGGAAAAGATACACACTAGCCAAAATCTTGCAGATATGCTAACAAAAGTTGTAAACAGGGAGAAACTGAGAATATGCTCAGTTTCAATTGGTCTTCAAGGATGATGATGAAGATGAGAAATAGTCAAGTCCAAAGAGGAGTCATTGTCTAGCAAATGAAGTAGTGGTGGAGTTGCTACAATCATTCTCCAAGTGGGAGATTGTTGAGTATGGAGCATGATTGTTTAGAGGTCTTTGTTTCAGCTGGATGTATACAATAGGAAGTTTGTACACCCCTCCACACGCGGGGGGGGGGGGGGGGTGCGGGGACTTGTCCCCTCAGGTGGTTCAGGGAGCCATCCCCCCCCCAGCTGGGGGGTCTGGAGGCCAGTGTCCCCGGCGGGGGTTTCGGGGGCAACGCCCCCGAAGCTAAAAACAGATGTAAAATTGCGTTGTAAAAGTATAGTAATTTCTAGTCAATCTGGGCTGTTCATTAGGTGGATGATCTAACGGTAGAACTTATGTTTAGTTTAATTTTTTTTTCCCTAGAAGGCAACCCCTCTCTTTTTATGGGGGCATTGTATTTGAGGCTGTGTAATAGATGTGTATTATCTGAGCGAGAAGTAGAGAGATGAGACTGTGAGAGAAAATAGAGGATATTACAACGGATCTGTTGTAGGTTGTGTCTCTTCATTTTGTTGGATAATAGAAAGGAAGGACTGGCTGTTTGGGGTGGATGTAGCCCAAACTGGGTGAACTACATATATCTGTGTCTCTCTTGTTTTATGTGTTTTCTGTGTTTATATTTCTACAATATTTTATGTGTTCCATTGCTCTGTAATATATAATTTTCTAACACGTGGGATAGTTTTCCGCAAATTTTTGGTCCAGGCAGCCCACTGGAATGCACAATTCAGTCTAGATGGCCATTGTTGGGCCATAATGTACAAATCCATAGAGGAAGTCGAGCCTTCCTTCTCCATATTGCACAAAGAAGCCTTGGTAAAGGCAGAGATAGGGTGAAGGTTGGCCTGACTCGTCGATGAGAAACTAAAAGAAAGTCAATGAAATTCATGGCAACACTAAGTGATAGTAGAAGTGATGAACAGTGCATGCAAAACATGAATGGAAGATTTAGAAAATAGATCAGCATGCATCTGAGTGAGATCGTTTGCTAGTTGGGCGAACATCTGTGCAAAATAGTTTCATGCATGTGACAACAATGAGATAGCAACGAAAATTGAAACAGATCTAGAACAAGCTAGAATATATGTAAACGACAGTAGTAATTCAAAGAAATCAAGAAAACAACACTCACACAAGCGAATACACAAAAAGCGACAGAAATGCTAGAAAAGACAAGTTAAATCCACTTACCCATGAATAGCTAAGCTGGATGTGTCGAAGAGTCCTGGATGTCTTGTGGGATGCCAGAGCTCTAAGATTGATATGAATGAATGAGCTTTGATGCGTCGAATAAAAATTTTTGGTCTCAAGATGTGCATGCCACAAATCTAGGAAAAAGCGACACTTGGAGGGAAACTTCTAAAACAGCTTTGTAAGTAACTCCCGATTGCTAAAAATAGCTCCTTGAATCATGGGATGCATTTTGCATGTTGTCTCTAACTATTTTGGAAAGATCAATTTATGCATACATGCAAGTCAAGTTTCCTCTATCCTGGGTGGAACTGGTCAACTGGACTATCCATGCATGCTAATGCTCAACTGCTTGGGAAAAATGCGCATTCCTAACTGTAAGCTGGGTTGATTGACCAAGGGAATTGTGCAATTTCTGGGCCCAGCAGCTGACTTCTGCCTAGATTTTCACAAATCCTAGGCTGAAGTACCTATTGATGGGAAAATTACACAAATTCTACTGGGAGGGTTGGCTGGCAGGATTGCACAATCCTCGAGACTAGTAGGATGCTAGAGAGGATTGTGCAATTCCTGGAGGGAAAGGCTAGTTTCCCTCCAAGAATGCTCAATTTTCAAGGGGAAGCTACTTAGCCTCCAACTGGACCAAGTCTAGGTAAGTAGCCTGTGAGGGAAATGGATCAATTGTGATCGACAGGCTGCCTTTGTGGGAGGAAAGAAATGAGGCCTGAATACTTGGCGAAGCAAGATAAAGTGCTACACAAGGTTGGTAAGGAGGCTCCAAAATAGCCTAAGAGAATTTTTTGGAGGGTTGTTGTAGCCGCTACAACACTTGGTGACACACTGGTAGAACTCCAACTCTCTCCATAGACCTTCTTCATGAAAAGTAAGTCTAACACTTCTAGAAGTATTATTCATTTCTTAGCTCATCTTGTCTTCACTATAACTTGATGTAAGATATAGCATCTGCCAAACTCTTGGTTGATTGAAACACATTCCAAGCCAAGGCAACACAGTTGTTTCGATTGGAGTTGAGGGCTATATAGGTGCACAAGCAATATAGTCGTCAAAGTCTTAGTTTCATCTCTGGTGTTGCTCCACTACCAGCAAGCCTGGATAATACCCTGGTGGAGTCACATAGGAACACAAGCATGCCTTCACTACCAGTAAGCCTGTTCAGTACCTTGACGGATTTACTTGCATCACCTCCCTGCATTGGAAGCCTTTCTCTTCTTTCACCTTATTCATTTTTCATTTTGAATTTTTTTGACTTTTCATTTGATTGTTTTTCATTTCCGCTGTGCATAGCACTTATGCATTTCAGAGGCAGAAGAGGGATCCCAACTTATTGAGAACAGAGGAGGTTGTTCCAGAAGAGAAGTAGCTTATTATATCTCTGACATTCCTATTAAGGTTTTCCCCCTCACCTTACTCCACTAGGCTGACAAGGATTAACCCAAAAACAATCGACTAGAGAAGGTGACACTAATTAATGCACAAGCATTGTGTTTACACAAGGTTCACTTTGAAGAGTACGTATTTTCCTTCGATGTATCATGGAATAAGAGTAACAAGTTCATCATATAGATGTAGGGTGATAGATAACCAAGTAGCGATAGTTGTAAAAACCTCTTGTACTTTACCCAGCTCCTTTCATGAGTCACACCATGCAAACTAACCTAAGAATGAACGAAACAAACAACAAATCAAAGTAAGAGTAGGAGTAAAAGTGAAAGAAAAACGAGTAAGCAAACTATCAAGCACACAAACAAGCAAGAAAATCATGTAAGCAAACAACCATTAAAGCAACCAACTTAAAGAAAACACTACTCCTACTCCTACTAATAGTGCATGGGCCTGATCACGTGAATCGATACTTCCATTGTAGCCATTGGCGCATTGGTAGACCCATGTGGGTGAAGGCTTGGTCCATGAGTAACCCAATTGTGTGGACCACCATACAAGAAAGATATGACAGTGTAGACAACCACACTTTTTGTTCCAAAGTGGCCACGGGACATAAGTGAGTGCATGTGCATGATGGATAGTCCGTGTTCTTATCATGGTTCTGTGTGACACTACATGCAACTTTGAAGCAAAATAACACTCTTAACTGAGATATGCAAGAAAACAAAAGAAAAAAACATAACTTGCATTGCGAATTAGTTATTTCAATGTAAGACTCCTCCAATGCATGAGAAATGGTATCGTTTAGTTCGAGTGGAGGAAGTGTGATTTGTGTGTGAGGTGGATCTTCAATGCAAACAAAAGAGTGATGAGGAACCTTGGGTGATTGAAAAGTTTCATGATCAGGAGTAAGACTAACCCAAAGAGAGTAAGGACCTGACATAACCATCAGCTTGGGCTGAAGTTCCTCGATAGTCTTGGGTGTATCAACTTCCTCATCAGGTAGATCATCATAAACCGGTGGCTTCGAAAGATCAACTGTGATAGATTCATGATCGTGATAAAAAATGGAAGCAAATGGATCATGACCACCAGGATCAAAAAAATCAATGAATTCTTTGACATCCTCATTATCAAATGAATCAAACAGAGCAGTAGATGAAAAGTGAACGAAGTCATCCTCTTTCTTTCCGAAAAAGATAGATGAAGGATCAAGTGGATCTTCAATGAATAACTTATCCTCTCCGTTTTCAAATGATGGAGTAGCGTCTGGTGAGTCCTACGAGTGATCAACAATGGGTGCATCTGTAGCTGAAGAATTACATACAAAATCATGGATGACAGGTTCACCAAGGAAGCTAGGAAGGATTGGAAGGGGCTCAGACGAAAGGGAGTCATCCTTCACCGTGTGTTGATGTTTAGGCTCCCACTCACACTCTTCATGAATGACAGTGCATGTTGGTTGTGCAACACCAACTCCATCAATGGGTTTTTCCTCATTCACAACAAGTGAAGAGTCCAGAATGGATGAACACAAGATAGCATCATCCGGAGGAACACCTGAGTGTGAAGACGAAGTTCGAAGAAAAGAATGCATATGGAACTCAAAGGACTCACAAGCAAATTTGTGTGAAAATTCAGTGGAGTAACATTGGGAGGGTGTGAAAGTTTAATAGATGTACGAACATGATCCTTAGATACACTGAGAGGGAGGCAGACAATCCGTTGAGATAGTCTATTGGTAGTCTCTGATAGTATTTGTGTATTCTGCTATGAAATCCATCTGGAACCTAGAACTTGCCTACATGGCATCCCAGTAGACTACTTGGGATCCTCTATCCAACTGATATGAAAGCATGTGCATCATTGTCCTCAATGTGGTCGGACCAACAACATACTTGTGCATGATGTATGCACTTATAAGCAAGTCTAGATTAGTGGTGACGCACGTCAACTAGTCGAAGTACAAGTCAAGCTTCTGTTGAACCTGCTTCTTGGTCTTCACTTGGGTGAGAGTCCCAGGTGATGTAATCATATATGTGTGCATCCTTGGTCATTCAATACTTTCTCATCATATGGATGCATGGAAGCAGGTGAGTTTGCCTCTCTGGGGTGAGGCATGAGGTCAGTGTCCTGTTCCAACTCCTGTTGTTTCATGTCTACATCCAACTATTCAAAAGCCTGTTCTATCTGATGAGAAATGTCTTTCCCCTGCGAGGGTTCACCTTGTTCGTTTGATGATAGTTGTTCAGAAGAATCAACTACTTGTATGGGTGTTGTTTCATCTATCGGCACATTGTGTACCCCCTTCTGAGACTGATACTATTGCGCTTCTTTCTCATGTTTCACAACTCTAGTTCTTTCTGGAGTTGTTCCCTCAGCTCATGAAACTCCTTCTCTTCTTCTTCCATTCTCTTTTGATCCCTCTTCCTTCACGCGATTCGCTTGTCGCATTGTTGCCTCTTTTGTTGAATAGCCATAGTTGTTTGTTCTACAAGTGGATCTGCTCGAAACTTGTAGCTTTGTTCCTCCTTCATGCGATCAACAATCTTTCTCTTTCCTTTGTCATGCCCAGGTGTGCTTGGCTCTGCTGCCTCTGCTGTTGCTACTATTGTTGCTACTGCTAGTGTTCTGTGTGGTGCTACTTCATGTTGTCATGCTAACCATTCTATGGCAAAACTGACCTGTTCATTGGGTTTGGAATGATTGTAAAAATACCTCCATGAGTCTTCCTCAGCCCAATTAAATGCCCCATGGATCCAATTGAACTGAACTCTCATGCAGTGATCCTTCACAATGCAATGTGTGTCATATGGGTTGAAGCTTTGGAGGTCGAATGGGTACTTCATCATTTGCTTAGATTCGACATCCGCTTGCTCAATGCTTTTAATCTTGTACAACCCAATCTGAAATGGAATAGTGGGCTAAGGTTCCTTCTTTTTTCATTGTAGCCTAACTGTTAATCCTACTGAGATATGATAGGCTACTTCCTACATGACAAGCACGTCCAAAGCAAACTTTGGCATAACATGTAGAGGCTTCTCTGCACTAAACACTCGAATGAACATGCTATCTGGTGAGGCATACCAATCTGCAATACCTAACAATGACTTCATCACTTCTTCTAACATGCAGGTGGATCTTGTTCGAATATCAACCTCTACATTGCAGCGAAAATATGGTCGAACAGTCGTTTGATCACTCCTTTGAAGCTGCACTTAGAGAATAGCTTGAAATATGTCCCCACAATAGTCTCCACCAACGACCATGCCCACTCTAAGCTCGAGAACTCATGCCAGGCATAGACTACATCTAGAATGTAGGCAGACATATAAATATCTGCATGCATGCCTTCGGGCGACTGGCGAGCCTTCGTGACTTGCTCCTTTAGCTGATGAGCTAGTATGTCAGACCGGTTGCATGGTCTTCCTTCTCTAGCCAGTTGGTCCAGCGCGATCACCCAACTTTGAGGTAAGGTCTCAGCTTGCTTGGCAATTCAGTGGACATGCACATATGACCAAGTATTGGTATGCCTTCCTCAATATCTTCGTCTTATAGATCTAGTTAATGGTCATCTTGAAACGAGCTGGCTCGTTTACCCAATCCTTCAGAATATATCTGGAGCGACCTCTGCTATTGGGAAAGATGAATAGAGGGGTCATGATAGTCATGGGCTCATCCATATTATACATCTCATCACAGACTCGTGCCCAGAAGGTTGCAAGATTCGTCCCACTGAAACTACTCATGTTCATCGTCTCGGGTTTAGTGTGAAAGATGATCCAGTGAATCATATCTGCACATGGGATTACGAGGTATCTGCATGCAATCCATTACATTCTGGACTTATGAATGTTTACATACACCTGACGGTCTTCAAGGCCTTTCCCAAAAGTACCTACAACTATTTCATTCACCTCTTGCCACTTCAATTTAACGTCCTTGTCTAGATACATGTTCGTATCTTCATAGATTGGCATGCTAGAGGAAACTCGTTCAGCTATTGTTCCAACTGCAACACCAATAGTGTCCTGGTATCTTGTTCTCTTGGAATCCATTGAGATAGATGAACATCTGAAAGATCTAGAAACAAGCAGCATGCATACCCAAAAATATGTCAATGAAAACAAAGCAAATAGGGGGAAGGTCATAGCACATAAACGAGGAATTGATGAGCAAGATTGTGCAAATTTCACTGGGAGGCTGAGTGACTGGTTGCTAGAATTGTGTAAAATGAAGTCTGGACTAACTGGGAGGCTGGACTGGCTACTGGATCTGTTAAATGCAAAATCCAGTTGGGCAGTTGGCTACTGGGATTGTGCAATGCATGATTCCATCTATGAAAGACTGTTGGCCCAAGAACAGGTTTGCGCAAATTTTTGGGCCAAGCAGCCACTGACCTCCAGAAATGAAAAATTCATTCTAGGAGGCCAGTGATGGGCCAAAATGCACAAATTTGTAGAGGAAGTCGAGCCTTTCTTCTCCATGTTGCACAAAGTAGCCTTGGTGAAGGCAAAGACAGGGTCAAGGTTGGCCTGACTCGCCGATAGGAAACTAAAAGCAAGTAAGTCGATGAAATGAATGGTGACACTAAGTGATAGTAGAAGCGATAAATAGTGCATGCAAAACATGAATGGAAGATTGAGCAAACATATCAACATGAATGTGGGTGAGGTCATTCACTGGTTGGGCGAACTTCGGTGCAAAATAGTTTCATGCATGCGAAAGAAGTAAGATAGCAATGAAAATTGAAATAGAGCTAGTTAAGACTAGAATATACGTAAATGAATGCAGCCATTCAAATAAATCAAGCAAACAACACTCACACAAGAAAATACACAAAAATCGCCAGAAATGCTGAAAAAGACAAGTTGAGGCCACTTACCCGTGAATAGTTGAGTTGGATGTGTTAGAGAGTCTTGGATGTGTCATGGGACAGCAGAGCTCCAAGATCGATGTGAATGAATGAGATCTGATGTGTTGAATATATAATTTTGGTCTCAAGACGCGCATGCCACAAATCTAGGAAAAAGCGACACTTGGAGGGAAACTTCTAAAACAGCTTTGCATGTAACCCCCAGTTGCTAAAAATATCTCCCTAAATCATGGGATGCCGTTTTCATGTTGTCCCTTTCTATTTTGGGAAGGTCAAGTCATGCATGCATGCAAGTCAAGCTTCCTTGGTCCTGGGTGGAATTGGTCAACCAGAATGTCCATGCATGCCAATGCTCAACTGCTTGGGAAAAATGTGCGTTCCTGACTGTAAGATGTGCTGATTACCCAATGGGATTGCACAATTTCTGGGCCCAACAGCTGACAGGTACCCAGATTTGCACAAATCCTTGGCTGAAATACCTGTTGATGGGAAAAATTACACAAATCCTGCTGGGAGGGTTGGCTGGCAGGATTGCACAATCCTAGAGACTGGTAGGCTTCCAGAGAGGATTGTGCAATTCCTGGTGTTATGCTCCTATACCAATAGGTGTCATATTTCATGATTGACTGGTAAAAACCTTAATATGTTCATCCTTTCCCTGCTTTAAAGGTTTTCCGCATTTTGAAAAGATCAAAAAATTAAAAAATGAAAAGAGGGTATGTCCTAAAAGAAAAATCAAAGGGCAAAAAGAATGAAATGGTCAAAAAATGAAAGAGATAAACCCAAAATAAAAAGGACCAGGGAAGTGTGCAAGTCCAAATGCCACTACCACTTTAGTTCTTGTAAATAAAGGTTTCATGTGCAGTTTGTTAAACTTTATGCTGCAATTGATGAATAGCCAAACAACTTAATCTAGGCTATTTCATGTTTCAATTTCTTGTTCTAGTGATAGAGAATAATACATGTCCAAACTATTCAATCTTGGCAGGTAAATAGATAGGTAGAGAAGCAAAGGAGCTCAATTGTTAAATATGTGCCCTTGGATGTTATAAAGGCAGATTTAGATAGGATTGCAATGAAAAGAAAAGAAGATTGAAAGGGTCTGCTAGTCCAAGTGCACCCATAGAAAAAGAAGAAAAAATGTTAGGTACAGTAGGTTGGGTAAGCATTTTTGATGTTGCAAAAGCATGTTTATGGTTAATTTTGTTTCTCAAAGATGTTTATCTTATCGTTATCATAAGTATCATGGCATCTGTTTGATTACAAATCAAGTGAGGCATCACTGACTTCCCTTCCCACTTCTCCCAAAATCACTTACTAACCTCCCCCCAAGGATATTGAGATCTGCTCAATACTCCCAAATCACCCCACCTCATTTCATGGAAAGGCCTAAGTGAAACCACATTCTTACCGAAGGCAAGAAGCCACATTTCTTGTGTAAAACTTTTTCTCGTAAGTCTGAGTTGTTGAACTTTATAATTTAGTGCCGGTTCTTTTCATAGATTCATATTGATCATTAAAATTATTATACGAATCCCGTATTTTCCTTCCCTTTCCCATATTATATATATGATAAAAACCCCAAATGTTATTATTCCCGTCCCAGCTAGCTATAGCTATATGTCATTGTTTAAATGGAATTATAGGTTTATTCAAAACCTTATAATAACCATCCCCACGCATTGTTTTGGAATCAATTAACCTCACGTTAATTGGTTAACAAGTCACCCCGCCACCAATCATATCAAGCCCGAAAAAACACTAAAACGATGATTTAATTACATAGGCCCCTATGCCGTAACCCTTTGTCACCTCCAACGAGCGCCAACCGTCTGATCAGCGCTCTTCCATCAGACGACTCCAGATCATATCGCGCCTCGTCCTGCTATCGTACTTTAACTACCAGGGAGTTGGTGGTATTGTTGTCGTACCAGGGACATGCGATGCCTTCCTGCCATGCTCGCGGCCCCTCCTCCCAAAACCATTTCGGCCCATAAGCGGTGTGGACCGATACCGCTTACTGCCCTCCCGCTGACCCCACCCGCTGACACCATTGCTATGTCATCGCCACATCAGCATTCGTACCCCCGCATCATGACAAAACGTCACATCCTGATGACATCATCCAACCAAAAAGCACCAAAAAGCCCAGCGAAGCCAATTTTGTTAAAAAGTTGCAAAAATGTCATTTTTACTCATTTTCATTCATTTTTTCTGCGAAACTAGTGCATGCAAAGTACGTCCAAAGCAATTTCTCGAGCATACAGTCCGCCACTCAGCTAAATAAAGTCCAACATGATGTTCTCCAGCTCACCCTGCAACCTGCAAAGTGCACAGTTCACCTTTAAAGTCAGGTATTTACCTCAATTCTATTCCCGAACCCTATGAATTTCAGTTTTCCTTTGTAAATTTTTCCAAGGAGCCAAATTCAAGTTGAATTCAGCCTGCTGCCTTCATACAAATATACCCAGAACTGCTGTTTAGACCAGTTTTTCACAGAAACTTGACCTCTAGTTGAAAACACAGTAACCAAGCATGGAAGCTCCGGTGGCCCTGAATATTTCTCCCCTCAATGCACTGCATAAAGACCTGGAGTGGTTACCCTTGGCTGACAGAGGTTTTCAAATCCAAGACTTAACTAGTGACAAAAACCACCTCTAGGCATTTTGTGAAATTAGGAACAGTCACGAAGGTAACTCTGATCTCTATGGAATATGGGAATCCAACCTGCCCATGTACTACCTCCCATTAGTCAATGTTTTCCCTCATATTATCCGCCTATGATGTGCTAATTATGAACCTACCCAGAGAGCAGTTAAGAATCCATCTGGAACTATCCTCTTTTATATAACTCTTGAGTCCATCAATGAGATGTTACACTTCAAAGCCACTCAACCTCTGGCTCCTCTTTCTATGGGATTCTTGCTTGAGCAGGGCCCTAAACTTCCCAATTCAGAGATAACCCATATTGCTCAAACGTTTATGAGACTAGAGTGCCAGCCCAAAGTCCCACCTCCCTATGTGCATGTTTGGTTCAATGAAGCTGGAAGATTCATTATTGATATGATATCCTATGTCCTGGGATTTGAGACAAGTGAATATGTTGATGAGACCAACTTTGTTTTGTTGTCTATATTTACTTCAGGACAGCCCCCTGCTGTCAAATATGACTATGCTACTTTCATTGCCAACAAGATCCATGACCAATTCATGAGTCTAGACAGAGAAGGAGTCTTCAAGTACACATCTTATATATATATCATTTGTTTCTGTACTATCAAACCGACAGTTTTTAGTTTCCCATCAAAAACTTGGATGCTAAAGGAGAGAGGAGGTCTGTGATCTTTTGGACCTCAGCCTTCCACAATGTTCATGACTCCCCTTATACCTACTGTGAGTTCATTGACTTGTTTATACGTCCGGTCTCTTCTCTACTAATGAGAACTCCTCCTCCTAGACTCTCTGGTGATATGCAGAAGATTTTACAGCTCTCCAAAAACTATAGAATAAGTGACTGGTACTTCTACCAGAATCACACTGAAATTAGAATATATGGCTGTGAGTTGTGCCCTTATAGGCTGCCCAAATATGTGCCTATGAGACTGTTTGCGCTGGAGTATTTCAAGCAACTTATCAATGCAAATTTAACTCACTTTTGGAGTGCAAAGAAAAAGGCCCAGCTAAGAATAAGAAACCAGTTAGGCCCTTTTATCATTAACAAGAGGGAAGCAAGGGAAGATGCTAATAAGATATTGGGGGAAGAACTTAAATTGAAGAAAAGTTTCTGGTGGGTACCATATGACCCAAATGGCTTTATAAGTGACAGAAAAGTAAAAAATAGGCTATCGGCCTATAAAAATTCTAAGATCCCTCAAATAGAGCAATTTGCTAATCAGGATGAGTGGATAGATGGTACATTAATAGAAGAACTTACTTAGCAAGAAGTGATGGAACAAGCTATGAAAGATCTTGAAAAGACCCTTGACCTGGAATCTTTTGGATAGGTATCTTTCAAGCTGCTTTAGCAAACCGGAGTTGGCCCATCTGTTGCTGGAACTTCTCAACAGCCTACACAAGAAAGCACTACACTAGCTACAGGGACATCAAAGGGCAGGGAAGTGATAGACACAGATCAACAAGCAATGACTGATCAACAAGGGCAAATTCCTTCAGTCCAGACTAAAGCACTAGAGATACAAGCATTACAGACTCCTCTAAATGAGGAAAAAGCCAAGAAAAGAGACAGAGAAGAGTCCACACCCATTAGTGGACCTGCAGAACAGCCAAGTGCAAAAAGGCAAATACTTAATCCTCTATCTGAAGAGGAAGTCATTGAAGAAACAATAGAAAGTCTAAGAAGTGATAGGGCAACCAGCCCACAGACATCCCCAGTGATAGAAACATCCAACAGCTCTCACAGGCGGGACCTAGAAAGGTAGAATAGTGTGGAAGTTTCATCCACAAGGCCGCGAAGCAAGCAAAGTTCTGATATCAAAAGAACATTCATGGAGATAAAGGCCCAAAATGATCCACTCAGGCTGCAACTTTATAATTAGTTTCTCAAGATGGCCCCTACCAACCAGCAAAGGTTAATGTCTGCATATGACATTAAAGAAGACAAAATGATCTTGAGCCACTTTAAGCCTAAAGTGCAACAACCACAGTCAGCAGCTGACTACATCAGAACAAATCTGGATGTCCTTGGCAAAGACATTCATCCTATAGACCAGATTGAGCTGCATAAACAAACTAGAGAAATGGTCTACTCCACACTGGAAAATAAAGCGATGCTGGCTTACAAATTGCAGAATTCATTGAACAACACTTCTGCTCAATTGGATTTGGAGAAAACTTCCTCTCTAGCCAAGGACAACGGGATCAAATCCTTGGAGGAAATTATTATTGAACTGGGACATGATCCCAAAGATGCCAAAGGCATAAAGGCATTGATGAAGAAGAAGGAGGAGGACATTGTTGCCCTCAGGAAACAATTAAAGCTGCCTTCTACTATGCATCCGCAAACCACAAAATTTGTACAGAAGAAGTCAGAAGAGGACATGATGGACCTGCTTATGAGAATGAATGAAAGGTTAAGTGAGATGGAGCAGGCATTGGAGAAAGCATTACAAGAAAATCAGGGAGAGTCAACCTCCCAGCCACCTGAAGTAGCTCCAACAGTCACAACTACCCCTCCTACAGTTATAATAGCAGTGCCTCCTTCTATCCCGACATCAACAGTAGAAATCACCATAGGTACCCCAACAATAGCAATAGCACCAGGCAGTAGTATAGCTATGACTACAGAACAATTAATAAAATCCATGGAGGATTTGAAACTCCAAGTATCAGAGCTGAACCAATTCAAAGAAAAATTGGAAAAGGTTGAACAGAGCTATGATAAATCCAAGATTAATGTGGTCGAAAAAACAAGGGAGATCAACGCATTGGAGAACAAGTTAAGAGCCTTAGAGAATGATCTCTCTCTGGATAAGCCTCTGGCAGAAATCAGAGGAATTTTGTGGACCAACATCACTCAATCCCTTAGTGATGTGTGGAGGTCTATTCAAACCATTTATGAACAAATTGATTTGATAAGAGTGGCCCAAGTGGAAATTTAGAAAACAAGAGCCTTATTGGGACATATGCCTGAGCAAGCTAACAGGCTGATACATTTTTTGAACACCAAGACTAGTGAAGAACTGCAAGAACTGGATAGAAGAGACATAACAGATACCATCGTAGAAATCAAGAGAGTTCTAACCATGAGAACTCTAATGCAAAACTTGGATAGAAGATGCCAGGACATGCAGGTAGAGGTTGATTCTTTCACAGCAAAATTCACAATCTTGCATCAAAAAGGCTTGCCAAGTCCTCTAGGAAGTAATGATCATCTGATGAAGCATAAGGACTATGTAGATAAATTAAATACATATGTTGCTAATCAAGCTAATGCATCTTCAAGCACTGTAGGAGAGAAGGCACTTCCATCTGGCCAGTCCCTTTATGACAACCTGGAAAATCTATTCTACATAGAGCATGAGGTAAGACATCTATTCACCATCCCTTTCTTTAGGTACACAGAGACTGATGAGACTTTAAGGAAGCTGCAAAGACACAAATTACTAGGACCAGAGTGGTGGCAAAGCATGTTAGAGATCCTATAAATTATCTTTGGTCAACTCAAAATTTTGGACCATCTGCTATAATATGGAGAGCAGGAATGAATCAAATTCATGTGGTTCAAAGCACATGACATAAGAGTTAAAGAAAATCCATCCAGGAAGAAAAAATGGCACAGAGGATCAGTAGAAAATAGTTGGGAACCGACTTGCAGCACCCACCTCCAGTACATCTCATAAAGACGGATCAACCAGCACAGCATGAATTTATTGCATCTATTTATTGTCTCCCTGTTTTCGAGACTGTCTGTCTCTATCTATGTAAAAGAAGCATAAAATTATTAGAAGATATTATTTCTATCAGATATTTTATATAATTTCTTGACATCTTTGTATAAATACCCCCCCAGACGAAGTATTTGGGGTTGGTTGGTTACTGGTGAATGTTCATAGTTTTGACTGTAATACTGAACACTTTTGGAAATAAAAAAGCCATTGGAACCATTTTCTTAAGCTCACTAGATGAAGAGTTGATGCTAAGGACCATATTACAGAATTCTTGAATCATTTTTATGGATCAATAAGTCCCTTCTAACTTGTATCTTATAGTTTCTATGTTTACTATATCATATATGTTTCATGATCTAAATAATAGAGAAAAAGAATAACTCAGAATTTTCTTGTTTGCACTCTGTCTTCAGTCTCTGTTATTATTAATGTTTTCTTCAGAATCAGCATAAACAATGAATTCTTAATTGCCTTTGTTTCCCCTGGTTCTTTCATCTTGAATATTAGCTAAGGAATTCTTAATTTCTCCTTAGCAATAATCATCCATTTTCCCTCTGTCAACATGATGAAGGATTCTTAATTGCCCTTCACCCATTGACTCCATTCCATCTTATTCCAGCCTATAAATTGTTCCATATTCGAGTACCTTGCTCTGTGACAAATCCTCTGGTAAAAAACCTAACCCAGGAAGCCATCATTCTTTGACTCCATCATGCCCAATGGACTGAAATGTTTCAGTTTTACCTCACTGTGCTATTGAGTCCCCATCCTTCCAACCAAACTAAAAAAAAAAACCTTGTACTTCATAACTAGCCTAAAATACCTCAAAACAAAGCTAAATTATAAAGAGAGAGTCCTCTCTGGATGCAGATTGGCTAGAACTTGTATCCAAAAGATTGGTCTATGGTTACCTCGACCGTATTCCCTTTCCTACAACTTTGGGGAACAACCTGAGTGATAACACCTGGCGAGAAAGGCTGGTTGCCCTCTAGGAATGCGTAAATTTCAAGGGGAAGCTACTCATCATGCAGCTCGACCAAGTCTGGGTAAGCAGCCTATGAGGGAAATGGATCAACTGTGATCGACACTGGACAGGCTTCCTTTGTGCAAAGAAAGAGCATAAGCTTGAGTACTTGATGAAGCAAGACAAAGTGCTATGCAAGGTTGGTAAGGAGGCTCCAAAATAGGCTAAGAAAATTTTTTGGAGGGTGTTTGTAGCTGCTACAACACTTGGCTACACACTAGTAGAACTCTAGCTCTCTACATAGACCTTGTTCTTGAAAAGCAAGTCTAACACCTCCGGAAGTATTTTTAAGTTCTTAGCTCATATTGGTCTCACTATAACTTAATATAAGATGTAGCATCTACCAGATTCATGGTCGGTTGACACACATTCAAAGCCAAGGCAAAATAGTTGTTTCGATTAGGATTGAGGGGTATATAGGTGCACAAGCAGTATAGTCGTCAGAATCTTAGTCTCATCTCTAGTGTTGCTCCACTACTAGCAGGCCTGAACAATACCCAGGTGGAGTCACATAGGAACACAAGCATGGCTCCATTGCCACCTGTTAGTGTCAGTATCTTCATCCCTCCATCAGTGATCAAATTCTCTTGTTGCATTGCATGATAGGTGTCTCAATCGGTCAGCTTCATTCCATTAGGATCATGGATCATCTGACGGTAGTGTATTATTATACATTTTTCTTCATGTCCTTTACTTGCTGGCCCATTTTCATTCATCTAGATCATCTACAGTCAATTTTTGTCTTTAAATCCGCAAAAGTCATTTTAGGGTTTTCAGTCTCATTAGGTCTAGGGTTTTGTCAAAAAGGTCTTCAAAATGCTCAATAACGGTCAACAGGGACATGAGGAGGTCAAATAAAGTTCTCATAAAAATAAATTCCATAATCACATGCTTAAAAAACAGAGTATTTTATGTTTTCATGTATAAATTTGATGTAATTTTAGTTTTATCCATATGCAATGACTTCAGTGGCAACCCTGGTCACCTTGCCATGCTTCAGCAACTCCATCACTTGCAAGGCAAACAAAAAGTCAAAGCATTCAGTTCATTAAAGGAAAAAATAAAGAAAACTGCCCAAAAATAGAGTTTTAAAAGCAAGTTAAAGGCAAACATTACAAAGTGGGTTTTTGATAAGTGAAAAATTAAAATCCTTTGTATATAAACCATTTGTTATGTTTAAAGAGCTCATTTGAATCCAAAGGAGAAGGAGGGTGTTAGTGTCAGTCTTTTCAGCCTTCCTCTAGTGATCAAATATGCTCTTACAAAGTGATTTTGAAGTGTCAAGGTCAAATTTTGTCATTTCAGTGAGTCTTCAAGCAAAATTTGCTCACTAGGCATTAGGTCTAGGGTTTGCTCTCACTCTTTTCAAAGTTGCCCAAAGGCCCATCCATGTCATCATTCAACTGAGTCTATCATCATTCATAGGGTTTTCATTATCATGTCAAGTTCCATTGGGTCATTTCACACCTTGTTCATGCTTCAGTTGTGCCTTGGCAAGTTCATTTCCCTCTCCTAGGGTTTTGAAGCCAATTTCTCTTGGATGGTCAAATCAATGGCAAAAATTGTTTCCTAATGTTCATACACCTTCCCCTATCCTTAAAGTACCATATCATATACTTCCCAACACTCAGGTCCCCCAAAATCCTCATTTTTGCACAAACCCTAGTTTCTAGCTACAACCTGGCAATTTTCTAGGTTTGGCCTGTGATTTGCCCTTTTGGACCCCTTCCCCTCACTCAATCTCTGAGATTCCACTTTCCCCTGCTTCCTAACATCCCTCCCCACTCCCAAAAATTTCCCCAAGAATTTAGAAGCCCCCTATCCCCTTCATTTCGCTTCATTTCGACCAAATTCCTTGTTTCACACATCGGGGCAAGTTTCACTCAAATAATGTTTCAGAGCAGTTAAAGATGAATTTTGGAAAACTGAGAGAGGTTTTTGTCCACCACATGCCAAGGAAGAAAAACCTCCTTCACTTTTTACACAGGTGTCATGGTTTGAGAGAAATGTCAAAAATATCGGCAAGAACGAAGGTGCTCCAAGGACGGTTGGCCAAAACACAAAAACGAAAGAAAACGCCCGATCCACTCCAAATTTTGGCCAAAGCCTCTTTGGCTGAGCATGGTACTTGATTGGGGACTCCCAGCCCAAATTTCAAGAAATTTGGAGAAAATTTTGTCATTTGTGAATTTTTTGTGCAAATTACAGGTTTTTCCCGTGTCATGTCCGCGTCCCGAGCGCGGATGTTTTGAAGGACTGCTCGGAATTTTGAAAACTTGGCATTTTTGGAAAGGGCATGCAAAGATAAAAATTACCAATACTTGGGAGAAGCTTGATTTTGAGATTTGAGCCTCCAAAAGCTCAAAATACATCAAAAAAATGACTTTCTGCCCACTTTTTGAGTTGCAGAAAGTGACCTTGGGAGAAATGGTTTTTGAGGGGGAAAAACAACTCCAAATTCAGAAATTCCACTTGGGATGGAAAGTAGACAGGCCAAGCTTTCCAATGAGCCATCTTGCACTTGATTTGGACCAGTGGAACCCACTCAAAAGTTGCTGCAAAGTTGCGCGGACATGAGAGCCAGGGGGCGTGGACGTGAGAGCTAACTTTGCCAGAATTGATTTTTTTGGTCAAAAAACACTGTTTTGACTATGGTTGATTATTTTTACTTGTAGATGATGGATAAATGTAATATTTGCATGGCACTTTGATAGATTTTACCTCTATTTACCCTTCTAGAAGCTTCCTTGATGTAAAAAGTGAAAAATTAATGCATGAATCAGTTAGCTAAGTAATAGAGGCAAGTTGTTGAGATGCCTATTATCTAGTGCTTAGTTTGTAATTAGTTCAAACTGCTCCTAGAAGGATGAGCTCGACCCCTAGAGGCAAGGGAAGAGGTTAGCTTGCCTATATTATGTGTTTTTTTAGTCATTTTGAGAGGTTGGAAGGTTGGACTCTTGTGGGAGAAAGTTTCATTGTATATTGTACATCTATCTTTGCAATTTCAAGAGGAAGAAGGCCAGGGTTTTGCAGACATCCTTGTGGATTTTTGTGGATTGTAGTGTTGATGGTGTGTTCTCTACATGTTCTTGTAAGTTTGTTTATGTATTCTACATCTCTCTTTTGCTTCTATTTGGACAGATGAAGTGGTAAAGTTTGAATACATGCTTTGACATGCTCAGCTTTTTAGTTTGTTCAACATTTATGTTTTCTGCTATCTAGAGAGGATTCAAATGGTTGTTTGCCCTCTTTAGTTCCTTCTTTCTTCTTTGATCATCTATTTCAGACTAAAGGCATCAGCATAGATTCCTACCTTGCCCCAAGGAATCACCTGCAAAAACTGAGCTCAAACCCCGCACCCTGAATTGCACTCCCTCCAATTTGCCACCAAAAAATCCAAAAACTCTAAACCAATCCCCCATATCAGTTTACTAGCCTAAAATCCTTGTTCCTAATTGGTCAACTCATCCTATTGACAAAATCCATCGAGTTTTGACCCGAGAGAGCCTTCTCATACCTCGTAGGGCTAGCTACGAGGTGAAATGGTTTGATGTAGCCTTGAGATTTTGTCTATCTCAGCCTAGGTGAATTCCAAGCGCTAACATATTGGCGACCATACTGGGGAGAACAAATTTGTAATTTGCTCATTGTGGTGTGT